>NCTC01003563.1:0-188961 GCA_002319775.1 Fagopyrum tataricum
GGCTCTGTATTAAGGTAATTACGTTCATCAAAAACCAAACTCATAACTGGAAAACTAACATAATTCATGAGGACGATTACATCATAAAACAACAACCAAAGGAGCTTAGCTCAAACAAAAGAAAAAAACATAATATTAAATGGGACAAACCAAAACCGCGGTTTCTATAAACTTAATTTTGATGGATCAAAACTCGATTCGGGAATCACTTCTGTTGGATTGTAATCCGAAATCACAATGGTGATGTCGTCAGCCTCGCCGCAAAAAAATAATAATTTCAATTCGTTATAAAAGCCGAAGTATTTACCCTCAAATCCGGTTTACAAGAGGCTTCAGACTGCAGATTAAAAAAAATCGAAATGAAAGTGATAACCTGTGTAATCAAGGCACTCCAAGGTCTTTGGAGCTGCCCGTGGGAGTCGAGATGATTTTTATCTGACTCCATACTTGATCTTCGTTTCTTTGACGAAGTCCGTATTAGACATATTTTCAGAGAAATCAACTGTGTTGCTGACCGATTGACCCATATGGGAATCTCGACACCCAACACCAATTTTTCTGATGATCTTGAACTCCGTGTTCTCATCCGCAAGGATGATTTAGGTTGGACTACTCTAGAAGGTAGACCAATCTAAGCGCTTTTCATTTTCAAAAATAAAATTAAAAAAAATGATTTAGATCACCTTTATAATGCGATAGCCACAACCCTACACGTATAGTTGTTGTTTGCTCAAGTCTATCTATTTTTACGAAAAGTCCATGTTGAATCTTCACCTATTTTATCAAGTCTAGATTATGTATATTTTATCAAAGAAATCAATTATATTGTTGATCGCTTAACCCATTTGGTACACTTATTCTATTCACCAATTTTTCTAATATTGCTCAACTTTTGTTTTCATCACAAAAGATGCTTTTAAGTTGTAATATTTCTAAAAGGTAAATATTTTAGAAATAATCATTCCAAAAAACGAGATCCAAGATAGACTATATTGGAGATGTAGTAAAAATGGATGGTTTTCCACAAAATCTGTTTCCGATATGATAGAAGATGAATCAAATATTCAACCTAACCATTTATGTGAATGGATTTGGAAACTGGATATTCAACCCAAAATTAAAAACTTTATTTGAAAATTTTCAATTAATGGTTTTCCGACAAAAGCAAAACTTGATGAAAGAAGGATTGCCGTAACAAGGCACTGTGAACCCTGCAACCATCACCTTGAAGACCTCTTTCACCTTCTCTTTGATTGTCCCCGCCACTAAACAAATTATTGACAAAATCGATAGAACAATATCCACCGTACGTAACAAAACCAACCTACAAAATAAAAAGGCTTATGTAATCTTCCATGAAATTAAAAAACAAATTAAATTGGAATAAACAAATTTGCGCGACTCGCAACTGTATGGTGGAGTATCTGGTTCTTCAGAAACAAAATTATTTTTAACAATGAACCCATGGGCTCTGGTATTAAGGTAATTACGTTCATCAAAAACCAAACTCATAACTGGAAAACTAACATAATTCATGAGGACGATTACATCATAAAACAACAACCAAAGGAGCTTAGCTCAAACAAAAGGAAAAAAACATAATATTAAATGGGACAAACCAAAACCGGGTTTCTATAAACTTAATTTTGATGGATCAAAACTCGATTCGGGAATCACTTCTGTTGGATTTGTAATCCGAAATCACAATGGTGATGTCGTCAGCCTCGCCGCAAAAAAATAATAATTTCAATTCGGTTATAAAAGCCGAAGTATTTACCCTCAAATCCGGTTTACAAGAGGCTATCAGACTGCAGATTAAAAAAAATCGAAATTGAAGGTGATAACCTGTGTGTAATCAAGGCACTCCAAGGTCTTTGGAGCTGCCCGTGGGAGGTCGAGATGATTTTATCTGACTCCATACTTGATCTTCGTTTCTTTGACGAAGTCCGTATTAGACATATTTTCAGAGAAATCAACTGTGTTGCTGACCGATTGACCCATATGGGAATCTCGACACCCAACACCAATTTTTCTGATGATCTTGAACTCCGTGTTCTCATCCGCAAGGATGATTTAGGTTGGACTACCTCTAGAAGGTAGACCAATCTAAGCGCTTTTCATTTTCAAAAATAAAATTAAAAAAAATGATTTAGATCACCTTTATAATGCGATAGCCACAACCCTACACGTATAGTTGTTGTTTGCTCAAGTCTATCTATTTTTACGAAAAGTCCATGTTGAATCTTCACCTATTTTATCAAGTCTAGATTATGTATATTTTATCAAAGAAATCAATTATATTGTTGATCGCTTAACCCATTTGGTACACTTATTCTATTCACCAATTTTTCTAATATTGCTCAACTTTTTGTTTTCATCACAAAAGATGCTTTTAAGTTGTAATATTTCTAAAAGGTAAATATTTTAGAAATAATCATTCCAAAAAACGAGATCCAAGATAGACTATATTGGAGATGTAGTAAAAATGGATGGTTTTCCACAAAATCTGTTTCCGATATGATAGAAGATGAATCAAATATTCAACCTAACCATTTATGTGAATGGATTTGGAAACTGGATATTCAACCCAAAATTAAAAACTTTATTTGAAAATTTTCAATTAATGGTTTTCCGACAAAAGCAAAACTTGATGAAAGAAGGATTGCCGTAACAAGGCACTGTGAACCCTGCAACCATCACCTTGAAGACCTCTTTCACCTTCTCTTTGATTGTCCCCGCACTAAACAAATTATTGACAAAATCGATAGAACAATATCCACCGTACGTAACAAAACCAACCTACAAAATAAAAAGGCTTATGTAATCTTCCATGAAATTAAAAACAAATTAAATTGGAATAAACAAATTTGCGCGACTCGCAACTGGTATGGTGGAGTATCTGGTTCTTCAGAAACAAAATTATTTTTAACAATGAACCCATGGGCTCTGGTATTAAGGTAATTACGTTCATCAAAAACCAAACTCATAACTGGAAAACTAACATAATTCATGAGGACGATTACATCATAAAACAACAACCAAAGGAGCTTAGCTCAAACAAAAGGAAAAAAACATAATATTAAATGGGACAAACCAAAACCGGGTTTCTATAAACTTAATTTTGATGGATCAAAACTCGATTCGGGAATCACTTCTGTTGGATTTGTAATCCGAAATCACAATGGTGATGTCGTCAGCCTCGCCGCAAAAAAAATAATAATTTCAATTCGGTTATAAAAGCCGAAGTATTTACCCTCAAATCCGGTTTACAAGAGGCTATCAGACTGCAGATTAAAAAAAATCGAAATTGAAGGTGATAACCTGTGTGTAATCAAGGCACTCCAAGGTCTTTGGAGCTGCCCGTGGGAGGTCGAGATGATTTTATCTGACTCCATACTTGATCTTCGTTTCTTTGACGAAGTCCGTATTAGACATATTTTCAGAGAAATCAACTGTGTTGCTGACCGATTGACCCATATGGGAATCTCGACACCCAACACCAATTTTTCTGATGATCTTGAACTCCGTGTTCTCATCCGCAAGGATGATTTTAGGTTGGACTACCTCTAGAAGGTAGACCAATCTAAGCGCTTTTCATTTTCAAAAAATAAAATTAAAAAAAATGATTTAGATCACCTTTATAATGCGATAGCCACAACCCTACACGTATAGTTGTTGTTTGCTCAAGTCTATCTATTTTTACGAAAAGTCCATGTTGAATCTTCACCTATTTTATCAAGTCTAGATTATGTATATTTTATCAAAGAAATCAATTATATTGTTGATCGCTTAACCCATTTGGTACACTTATTCTATTCACCAATTTTTCTAATATTGCTCAACTTTTTGTTTTCATCACAAAAGATGCTTTTAAGTTGTAATATTTCTAAAAGGTAAATATTTTAGAAATAATCATTCCAAAAAACGAGATCCAAGATAGACTATATTGGAGATGTAGTAAAAATGGATGGTTTTCCACAAAATCTGTTTCCGATATGATAGAAGATGAATCAAATATTCAACCTAACCATTTATGTGAATGGATTTGGAAACTGGATATTCAACCCAAAATTAAAAACTTTATTTGAAAATTTTCAATTAATGGTTTTCCGACAAAAGCAAAACTTGATGAAAGAAGGATTGCCGTAACAAGGCACTGTGAACCCTGCAACCATCACCTTGAAGACCTCTTTCACCTTCTCTTTGATTGTCCCCGCACTAAACAAATTATTGACAAAATCGATAGAACAATATCCACCGTACGTAACAAAACCAACCTACAAAATAAAAAGGCTTATGTAATCTTCCATGAAATTAAAAACAAATTAAATTGGAATAAACAAATTTGCGCGACTCGCAACTGTATGGTGGAGTATCTGGTTCTTCAGAAACAAAATTATTTTTAACAATGAACCCATGGGCTCTGGTATTAAGGTAATTACGTTCATCAAAAACCAAACTCATAACTGGAAAACTAACATAATTCATGAGGACGATTACATCATAAAACAACAACCAAAGGAGCTTAGCTCAAACAAAAGGAAAAAAACATAATATTAAATGGGACAAACCAAAACCGGGTTTCTATAAACTTAATTTTGATGGATCAAAACTCGATTCGGGAATCACTTCTGTTGGATTTGTAATCCGAAATCACAATGGTGATGTCGTCAGCCTCGCCGCAAAAAAAATAATAATTTCAATTCGGTTATAAAAGCCGAAGTATTTACCCTCAAATCCGGTTTACAAGAGGCTATCAGACTGCAGATTAAAAAAAATCGAAATTGAAGGTGATAACCTGTGTGTAATCAAGGCACTCCAAGGTCTTTGGAGCTGCCCGTGGGAGGTCGAGATGATTTTATCTGACTCCATACTTGATCTTCGTTTCTTTGACGAAGTCCGTATTAGACATATTTTCAGAGAAATCAACTGTGTTGCTGACCGATTGACCCATATGGGAATCTCGACACCCAACACCAATTTTTCTGATGATCTTGAACTCCGTGTTCTCATCCGCAAGGATGATTTAGGTTGGACTACCTCTAGAAGGTAGACCAATCTAAGCGCTTTTCATTTTCAAAAATAAAATTAAAAAAAATGATTTAGATCACCTTTATAATGCGATAGCCACAACCCTACACGTATAGTTGTTGTTTGCTCAAGTCTATCTATTTTTACGAAAAGTCCATGTTGAATCTTCACCTATTTTATCAAGTCTAGATTATGTATATTTTATCAAAGAAATCAATTATATTGTTGATCGCTTAACCCATTTGGTACACTTATTCTATTCACCAATTTTTCTAATATTGCTCAACTTTTTGTTTTCATCACAAAAGATGCTTTTAAGTTGTAATATTTCTAAAAGGTAAATATTTTAGAAATAATCATTCCAAAAAACGAGATCCAAGATAGACTATATTGGAGATGTAGTAAAAATGGATGGTTTTCCACAAAATCTGTTTCCGATATGATAGAAGATGAATCAAATATTCAACCTAACCATTTATGTGAATGGATTTGGAAACTGGATATTCAACCCAAAATTAAAAACTTTATTTGAAAATTTTCAATTAATGGTTTTCCGACAAAAGCAAAACTTGATGAAAGAAGGATTGCCGTAACAAGGCACTGTGAACCCTGCAACCATCACCTTGAAGACCTCTTTCACCTTCTCTTTGATTGTCCCCGCACTAAACAAATTATTGACAAAATCGATAGAACAATATCCACCGTACGTAACAAAACCAACCTACAAAATAAAAAGGCTTATGTAATCTTCCATGAAATTAAAAACAAATTAAATTGGAATAAACAAATTTGCGCGACTCGCAACTGTATGGTGGAGTATCTGGTTCTTCAGAAACAAAATTATTTTTAACAATGAACCCATGGGCTCTGGTATTAAGGTAATTACGTTCATCAAAAACCAAACTCATAACTGGAAAACTAACATAATTCATGAGGACGATTACATCATAAAACAACAACCAAAGGAGCTTAGCTCAAACAAAAGGAAAAAAAACATAATATTAAATGGGACAAACCAAAACCGGGTTTCTATAAACTTAATTTTGATGGATCAAAACTCGATTCGGGAATCACTTCTGTTGGATTTGTAATCCGAAATCACAATGGTGATGTCGTCAGCCTCGCCGCAAAAAAATAATAATTTCAATTCGGTTATAAAAGCCGAAGTATTTACCCTCAAATCCGGTTTACAAGAGGCTATCAGACTGCAGATTAAAAAAAATCGAAATTGAAGGTGATAACCTGTGTGTAATCAAGGCACTCCAAGGTCTTTGGAGCTGCCCGTGGGAGGTCGAGATGATTTTATCTGACTCCATACTTGATCTTCGTTTCTTTGACGAAGTCCGTATTAGACATATTTTCAGAGAAATCAACTGTGTTGCTGACCGATTGACCCATATGGGAATCTCGACACCCAACACCAATTTTTCTGATGATCTTGAACTCCGTGTTCTCATCCGCAAGGATGATTTAGGTTGGACTACCTCTAGAAGGTAGACCAATCTAAGCGCTTTTCATTTTCAAAAATAAAATTAAAAAAAATGATTTAGATCACCTTTATAATGCGATAGCCACAACCCTACACGTATAGTTGTTGTTTGCTCAAGTCTATCTATTTTTACGAAAAGTCCATGTTGAATCTTCACCTATTTTATCAAGTCTAGATTATGTATATTTTATCAAAGAAATCAATTATATTGTTGATCGCTTAACCCATTTGGTACACTTATTCTATTCACCAATTTTTCTAATATTGCTCAACTTTTTGTTTTCATCACAAAAGATGCTTTTAAGTTGTAATATTTCTAAAAGGTAAATATTTTAGAAATAATCATTCCAAAAAACGAGATCCAAGATAGACTATATTGGAGATGTAGTAAAAATGGATGGTTTTCCACAAAATCTGTTTCCGATATGATAGAAGATGAATCAAATATTCAACCTAACCATTTATGTGAATGGATTTGGAAACTGGATATTCAACCCAAAATTAAAAACTTTATTTGAAAATTTTCAATTAATGGTTTTTCCGACAAAAGCAAAACTTGATGAAAGAAGGATTGCCGTAACAAGGCACTGTGAACCCTGCAACCATCACCTTGAAGACCTCTTTCACCTTCTCTTTGATTGTCCCCGCACTAAACAAATTATTGACAAAATCGATAGAACAATATCCACCGTACGTAACAAAACCAACCTACAAAATAAAAAGGCTTATGTAATCTTCCATGAAATTAAAAACAAATTAAATTGGAATAAACAAATTTGCGCGACTCGCAACTGTATGGTGGAGTATCTGGTTCTTCAGAAACAAAATTATTTTTAACAATGAACCCATGGGCTCTGGTATTAAGGTAATTACGTTCATCAAAAACCAAACTCATAACTGGAAAACTAACATAATTCATGAGGACGATTACATCATAAAACAACAACCAAAGGAGCTTAGCTCAAACAAAAGGAAAAAAAACATAATATTAAATGGGACAAACCAAAACCGGGTTTCTATAAACTTAATTTTGATGGATCAAAACTCGATTCGGGAATCACTTCTGTTGGATTTGTAATCCGAAATCACAATGGTGATGTCGTCAGCCTCGCCGCAAAAAAATAATAATTTCAATTCGGTTATAAAAGCCGAAGTATTTACCCTCAAATCCGGTTTACAAGAGGCTATCAGACTGCAGATTAAAAAAAATCGAAATTGAAGGTGATAACCTGTGTGTAATCAAGGCACTCCAAGGTCTTTGGAGCTGCCCGTGGGAGGTCGAGATGATTTTATCTGACTCCATACTTGATCTTCGTTTCTTTGACGAAGTCCGTATTAGACATATTTTCAGAGAAATCAACTGTGTTGCTGACCGATTGACCCATATGGGAATCTCGACACCCAACACCAATTTTTCTGATGATCTTGAACTCCGTGTTCTCATCCGCAAGGATGATTTAGGTTGGACTACCTCTAGAAGGTAGACCAATCTAAGCGCTTTTCATTTTCAAAAATAAAATTAAAAAAAATGATTTAGATCACCTTTATAATGCGATAGCCACAACCCTACACGTATAGTTGTTGTTTGCTCAAGTCTATCTATTTTTACGAAAAGTCCATGTTGAATCTTCACCTATTTTATCAAGTCTAGATTATGTATATTTTATCAAAGAAATCAATTATATTGTTGATCGCTTAACCCATTTGGTACACTTATTCTATTCACCAATTTTTCTAATATTGCTCAACTTTTTGTTTTCATCACAAAAGATGCTTTTAAGTTGTAATATTTCTAAAAGGTAAATATTTTAGAAATAATCATTCCAAAAAACGAGATCCAAGATAGACTATATTGGAGATGTAGTAAAAATGGATGGTTTTCCACAAAATCTGTTTCCGATATGATAGAAGATGAATCAAATATTCAACCTAACCATTTATGTGAATGGATTTGGAAACTGGATATTCAACCCAAAATTAAAAACTTTATTTGAAAATTTTCAATTAATGGTTTTCCGACAAAAGCAAAACTTGATGAAAGAAGGATTGCCGTAACAAGGCACTGTGAACCCTGCAACCATCACCTTGAAGACCTCTTTCACCTTCTCTTTGATTGTCCCCGCACTAAACAAATTATTGACAAAATCGATAGAACAATATCCACCGTACGTAACAAAACCAACCTACAAAATAAAAAGGCTTATGTAATCTTCCATGAAATTAAAAACAAATTAAATTGGAATAAACAAATTTGCGCGACTCGCAACTGTATGGTGGAGTATCTGGTTCTTCAGAAACAAAATTATTTTTAACAATGAACCCATGGGCTCTGGTATTAAGGTAATTACGTTCATCAAAAACCAAACTCATAACTGGAAAACTAACATAATTCATGAGGACGATTACATCATAAAACAACAACCAAAGGAGCTTAGCTCAAACAAAAGGAAAAAAACATAATATTAAATGGGACAAACCAAAACCGGGTTTCTATAAACTTAATTTTGATGGATCAAAACTCGATTCGGGAATCACTTCTGTTGGATTTGTAATCCGAAATCACAATGGTGATGTCGTCAGCCTCGCCGCAAAAAAATAATAATTTCAATTCGGTTATAAAAGCCGAAGTATTTACCCTCAAATCCGGTTTACAAGAGGCTATCAGACTGCAGATTAAAAAAAATCGAAATTGAAGGTGATAACCTGTGTGTAATCAAGGCACTCCAAGGTCTTTGGAGCTGCCCGTGGGAGGTCGAGATGATTTTATCTGACTCCATACTTGATCTTCGTTTCTTTGACGAAGTCCGTATTAGACATATTTTCAGAGAAATCAACTGTGTTGCTGACCGATTGACCCATATGGGAATCTCGACACCCAACACCAATTTTTCTGATGATCTTGAACTCCGTGTTCTCATCCGCAAGGATGATTTAGGTTGGACTACCTCTAGAAGGTAGACCAATCTAAGCGCTTTTCATTTTCAAAAATAAAATTAAAAAAAATGATTTAGATCACCTTTATAATGCGATAGCCACAACCCTACACGTATAGTTGTTGTTTGCTCAAGTCTATCTATTTTTACGAAAAGTCCATGTTGATCGCTTAACCCATTTGGTACACTTATTCTATTCACCAATTTTTCTAATATTGCTCAACTTTTTGTTTTCATTACAAAAGATGCTTTTAAGTTGTAATATTTCTAAAAGGTAAATATTTTTCAAAACCCCCCCCCCCTCCCTATTTTTAGAATGTATATCATTCTTTAAAACGATTATGTATACGTATTACATACTCTGTATTTGCATTATTGCATATCTATCCTATCGTTTTCATTATTTTCAATCACACCAATCAATTTCCAATTATCTACAAACTTATCCCCTTACCCAAAATATCACAATTGTACTAAATCTCCCTCCACTCATACATTTCCCTCTTCAACAAAAACCAACGGGTAAATTCCACACCTCCATTTGACACCTTCGATGTCCGCTTCTAGTCTCACAGTTATCTTCTCCAACCCTAACCCTAATCTTAATCCTCTTTCACGTATTACAAGCTCGAACAACAATTCCAATGCGAGTTGCAACTTTGATTGGAGGGTTTACGCGAAAGCTGGTAACTTTGAGGTTAAATTGACGAATTCGGTAGCAAATGTGAGGGGTTACGGTCAATTCTCGGCTCCAGTGATTCCGAGCAGTCCAGACAAGAAGAGTAAGGAGGATGAAGATCGACAAAATTACCATGTCAATTTGGGATATGCGATTCGTAGCCTTCGTGAAGACTTCCCTGCGCTCTTCTACAGGGAGCTTAGCTTCGACATCTACAGGTCTCTTTTGTCATTTGGATTGAAAATTGATTGCTATAATGATCACTGATAATCAGTCTTAAGGATTGATTATTGGTCTTTTGTTTTGAATTTTGATGCATATTGTTTTTGTAATTCAACCATGTCTGTGGAATAACGATTTGAGTTTTTTAGGAATTAGGTTGAAATTAGGTCAAGAGAATGGGATACTTGTATGTAATGAGCCAAACTGGATTGAGACTTGGTATGGTTCTCAATTCTTCATACCTGCCAGCCAAACACGCCTTAGTTAGGATGAAGTTGGTGTCTAAAGCATGTATTCTATGAGTTAGCATGTGGTGGTTCATCTCTACAGTTTCTGTTGTTGCTCCATTGTATTTGTCTTTGAAAATTCATTTTCTGTATTTGGTTGAAATTGGAATTGGTTCTATAGGTAGTAAGTTGAGAACCAGATCCACCCAAACACTAGAAATTCCTAAAAACCAGTTCCACACAACCAAACACGGCCTTAGTGAGAATGATACCGATATCCAAAGCATATGATCTATGATTTATATGGTGGATATATCACTTCCTTTTTACTTGTGAATGCTGAAGTAGTTCTGTAGTTTATGGTAGTATAATGGAAAATTCAATCTTGAAATTAGATGAAGTTGAGATGATCTTGAATCCATTCAGTAAACTACTAGATCAATGCTTGTCACTTCTATTGGGTGTTGTTTGGTTGAAATTTGAATATTAGGTTGGGAAAATGAAATGAATCCTGATACCTCATACCGCCCAACCAAACACAGCCTAAGCCCAATGAGTTACCATACGATGGATCTATCACTTCCTCTGTGAATGTTTTGGTTTGGTGACACATTTGCTTCTTCTACAGGGATGACATTGTTTTCAAAGATCCAATGAACAAACTCACCGGAATCGAGAACTACAAATCAATCTTCTGGGCATTACGTTTCAACGGAAGGATATTCTTCCGGGCCTTATGGATTGAAATCACGAGTTTACGGCAACCTGAAGAGGGAATCATTACGGTACGTTGGACCATCCACGGCGTTCCACGAGTACTATGGGAAAGCCGTGTTCGGTTTGATGGTTCATCCGAATACAAACTCGACAAGATGGGGAAAATTTACGAGCACAAAGTGGATAACATTGTTGTCAACTCTCCTCCAAAGCTCCAAGCATCTGCAGTTGATCAGCTAATACAAGCACTTGGGTATTCTTCTACACCAAAGCCTACTTGCTTCGAGATCTCGTCTTACTCAACTTCGAGTTGTTTCCCCTTGATGGACAGAAATAGCTCACCTTATCTGGGCACAGATCAGGATTATGCTTTCGATTCTCGGTGTGTAGAACCCCAAACTTCTCAGAGATCATAGAGCTTCAATGGATATTGATCTTCCATTCTTGAACATGATTCCCGTGAGTGTTATCGGTTATGATCTGAATATAGGGACCTCTCTGTAATAGTGTAATGTATGAGAACGATATAACAGTTGTAAAATGTGAATATTGTATACATAGAGGTAAAGAATTAAAGATGGCTTCGTAAGTTCTCCATATTTTTCTATGGGGAGTTGGTGAAAAATAGTTAAAATATTAGACTAATATGGACCGTTAGATCAAGTACATTAACAATGGAAAATGTTACATAACTCCGTACCTGAAATATAATGATGTAAATTATTTAAATCGTAAATTAAATATGTATTGCATTAGGTTAATTTGAAAAGTTTTTACTGAATTTAGCTAATTAACTTTATTATACGTTTATTTCTTTATTAGTAAGAAAATATTTTGAAACGAATTTTGTTAAACATATACTAAGGTATAGATTAGATAAATCATTTGAACCGATAATCTTTGAAATCTTTCAAAACGGAGATAAATTTTAAAGTTGAAGATAACAAGTAACCTATTTAAAATTGTAATCATAATTTAACTTTAACTTTAAATAATCAATCATATAATAATGATATTAGTTGAATAATAAATCATATGTAATCGGAGGCAAATTATGTTAGATTATATAGTACAAGAAATTTGGGTCCTACACAAGCAAAACTACGATCAAGGAGTTTCTGCACGAGCGTGGGGTCATCATTAGATTATACTTTAATATTGTAATCCAGCTTTAAATCTTGATTTGAAGCTGATATTTTATGTAATAGTTAGATTATGTTGGATTATATATAAGAAATTTGGAGGGAAATTTTGTTAGATTAAAGTCAAGAAGTATTTGGGCAATACGGTTGCCATGAGGTTAACGTCTTATAATGGTATTGCTATAACTGAAGAGACTATTGCATAAAATGATCCAACATTGTTCCTTAGACTACGAAATTAGACAAAACTACGATCCAACAAGTACACATAATAGCCTGTCGATTAACTATATTTGCATACGTTCGACTGATGCTTTTGATCTTCCTTGGTATATATATAGATTTGTAAATTCTTTCTTATGTGTAACTCCTTATACCTTATAATCAGGAAAAAAAAAGAACAATAAGAATAAGAAGTTATTCCACGAAGTTATGGAATATTGTTGGGAATGTGGAATGACTTGTACCTCTTCGAACAAGAAAACAATGGTTTTAAAAGCAAACACATCCAAGGGAGGAGGTAGAAAGTATTATTCGACATTGTCATTCCTACGTGCCGATGAACACATGATGCATATTAGACCTCATAAAAATCTACAATGTGGGTTTTGGTGTCCTACTTTATTTAAGGATATATGTTCGCTATAATATTCGATCTTGTAATGAATGTCAACGTTTGAGAACATTAATTAGACTACTAGAGGGGTGAAATGCATCAAACTGGGTATTTTGGAAATCGGCCTTTTTATGCTTGGGTATGGATTTTATGAGATTTTTCTCATATTCGGATTCCTATAAATATATTTTGATTGTTGTAGATTATGTATTTAGATGGGTTGAGGTTGTTACCCCTAATTCTAATGACGCTGAACTTCTTGTTAAATGTATTAAGACTAACATTTTTACTAGATTTGAAATTTTAGGTATCTTAATTAATTAGTTATGGGATCACATTTTATCAAATTTTATTGAATCTTCTTTGAAAAAGGCATGGGGTAAATCATCGCATTGATATTCCCTACCATCGTAAAGATTGGTCTCAAAAACTTGGTGTAGCCTTATGGGGTAAATCACTCTTGGCCTATGAGAACTCATGTATCTATAAAAGAACTCACAAAAAGTTGAGACTCTTGGCCTAAGAAAACTCTTGTATCAAGTAACGTTCATTACAAAATGAGAGCCGAACTAACCTTAGATGCGGTAACAAAAATTGAAGCAATAAAAATAACTTCAATGTTTTGAGACCAATAACAAAAACTAAAACTCGTAAACCATAAACATAAATTAAAACCATAACTCGTAAACCCTAAAAAAAGACTGAAAGTCCAAAGTCGTAAATCAAAATCGATATCCGTAAATCTAAAATATAGATTGACAACGAAACTCGTAATCCGAATCAAAACCACTATTAGTTTAAGAATAAACAACACAACTCTTCTTTTTTTCTTTAACAAATAAAAAACGTTTTTCTTTATTTACATTGAGCTAGAAGGTAGACGGACAACAAATTATACCGTCAACGAAAAACGCACCATTGGTGCTTTAGTGAACTTGACTAATTGGGGTACATTGTTAATGGATGTATCTAATTTGGGACTTATCGATACGCTTAACATGTTTTTGGTGAGGAGGTGAGAAACAAGATGTTCTTCTGAGTTGTCATTGAATTTATAATAAAAATTTAGATGGATTATAACTTCAAGTTGAAGATAACAAGTAACCTAGTGAAAATTGTAATCATAATTTAACTTTATCAATCATATAATTATGATATTGAGTAATAAATCATATGTAGTGAGGGAAATTATGTTAGATTATAGTACAAGAAATTTGGGCCCTACCGTTACCCCACCATTGACGTCTCCGACTACCATGTTCTTGCTTAGTTCCGAGCACAAATTCCGATCCCATTTCGATCCGATCATAGCGAGAATTCAACTAAAATAGCAATTATCTCTATGCAGATAATTAAGTTGTTATTCTATGTAAGGGTTGTTTCTGTAATTACTTACAACTCTTCTAAGGTTTACGTATGTAGTGTATATTTGGCTTTTAAGGTACGATCATTCACCGCCCTAACTGTTATCCACTCATTGCGTTTCACTTGAAAAAAATTATTAAAGGAACATTTTGGTTATTGTTCCTATAATTTAGGATTTTTCGGATTTTGTCTATTACTTTTTCATAGTTCGGTTGATATCTTTCAACTTTCATATTTCCTGATTTTGCCCATTTCTGTCAAACACCTTAACAAATGTTCAAAAACGTTAGTTTGCAATACATTAAATAAAAAGAAAAGAAGAAAATAAATTAAAAGGCCAAAAAATATTGAAAGACGAAAGAGGACTCGAACGAAAGCATTCTTCTCCAACGAAGAACACAAAATCGAAGAACATATCTTCCTCTTTGAAGATCGAAGAACAGATAGGCAACGTTCTACTTACCTTTCAACTCATACAAAATTGAGGTTTAGGGTTATAGGTTTGAAAACCCTAAAAGCCTTAATCGCTCTGTTTTTCGATTCGAACAAAATAAAATTGTTGATTTCAATTTCAAATTGAGGTTTATGATTTCAGTTTTTAGAGTTAGTTTAATTGTTGATTTCAATAATGTTATGATGTTAGTGGAGTTTAGTTTCGTTTCTGGTTTTAGAATTCAAAAATGTTTTGATGTTGATTAGTGTTGTTGATTTTAATTTAAGTTGTTAATTTCAATAGACTTTCTTTTGTAAATGTTATGTTAATAATCAATAGGTTGTACATATAGTTAATACAACTTCAATACTTGTACCATTTATCCCTTATACACATATACTTGAATGACTATACATTAGTTGATGGCTTAGGACTTGTTTGATAATGTACAAGGGTACTTAAGATGTTAAGTGATATCCTAACATGATTCAAACATAACCTAAGATGCTCTAATGTGTATGGTGATCTTGTACATTGTGCCATTATGGGAAACTTAATAAGTTTCAGCTGTTATATGTAAATATGTGTAAACTTAGGGACAACCGTTGTAATTCTTACTAGTTGGGCCTGTTGTTGTTGGGCTTGCCTTGATCTGTCTCGTTGTTGGATTAATGAGAGCACGTGACATCTTCACGTGTTGATTGCCGTCTCCTCTTAACCCTAGGTATAAAAGCTTCGCTGCTAAGATGTGGAGGTATTGTGCAAACCCTCGGCCGATTCCTGAGTTCCTCTTCTCCAAGAAGCGAAAGAGAGAAAGAGAGAAGAAAAGAGAGAAAGTGAGAAGCGATCTTGTGTGTTTCGTGGGAAGATCATATTTAGATCACAAGCTTCACTGGAAGCTTGTATCTAGTTGCGTTGGCATCATCTGGCTTCTGTTATCTTGCTGTTCTTGTTTAGTTTTCTCTTGGTTAGGGTTTTATTGGTCTTGATTTGAAGTTGTTGTTACTTGTAATCATACGTTCTATCTACCTAGTGGATTGTGACGGATTTCCCCTCCTGAAATCCCGTAGAGTAGGGTTTCAACCCGAATTGCGTCACCAAGTGTTTGTTTGTTGGTTTGAATCGTTATAGCTTTGCAAGATCACTCTAGATCTGTAGTATTTTTGTCGAAAATCGTTCATATCTAGTTTATCAATTTGGTATTAGAGCTTTTATATTCTTTTGAAGAACTTCGAAACCCTAGTTTGTGTTCTGTAAGTCTGAAAACTCTGGTTCTGTCTTTGCTTCCGCTGTTGATCTTGTTTTTAGTTAAAAGTTTTTTTTAATAGTCTTCTGTGCTCTTTTAAAAACTCCTTCTTAGGTCAAATAAAAATATGAGATTGAGAAACTTAAAGTGTTCTCAATCTTGCCTTGTTTTTCTTGGTTTTTTCAAAACAAAAACTAAGTATCCGACATCTGGGATCTTGTTCTTGTGAACAAGGGACTATGTCAGAGAACACAGTCCGGATAAAGCCCTTTGATGGCACTTCAGACTTTGCCATATGACAGCTGAAGTTGAGGGCTATTCTCATTAGAGAAAAGTGTTGGAATACTGTTCAGGGAAAGTTCCCAGTTGACACTTCACTCGACAGAAAGGTAGAGTTGGAGGAGCAAGCACATTCTGAAATATTCGTAAGGCTATCTGATGATGTAGCCCGACAGGTTGTAAGTATCACTGATCCTTCACTATTATGGAAAAAATTAGAGGATTTGTACCTTAGAAAATCATTGCCTAGTAGAATATCTTTGCTATATAAACTGTTTAATTTTAGAATGGATGTTCACATGTCTCTGCAAGATAATTTGGATATATTTCTGAAATTAACTCAGGATTTAGAAAGATGCAATGATAAAATTTCTGATGATCATGCTGCTATTCTTTTATTAAAATTTTTGCCTGTTTAGTTTGATAATTTTAAAGATGTAATACAATACAGTCAAGATGAAATATCTGAGGATAAGATCCTAGAGTCAATTGTCCAGAAAAATGAAAGCATGAAAGTGTTTAAGATTAAATTTGGAAATAAAAGTGAAAATCAAACTGAAGTTCTCATGTTTAAAGGCAAAAAGAATTTTAAAAGAGAAAATGATAGGAAGAAACACTTCTCTAAGGACACACCTGAAAATAAAGATCATAAGGATAAATCTAATAAAAAATGCTTTTATTGTAGTAAGCTGGGACATTTTATAGATGAATGTAGAAAGAAAAAGAAAGATGAGTTAGAAAACAAAGATAAAAATGCTCACTCTGCTTCTGTCTTTGAGTATGACTATCCCGGTGAACTTTTACTTTGCTCCAGTTTACATATTAATAATAATAAAAGCATGTGCTCAGATTTATCTTGTGACATTTACTTCTCTAATAACCTGCTTATGTGTGACTTTATAAACCATGCTCATGATAATAACTCCTGGAATTAGATTCAGGGTGTACTATGCATGCTACATCTAATAAGCATTTGTTTAAAAATCTGCATTTACATGATTGTGGTGATGTTATGCTAGGAGATAATTCCTCTTTAGTTGTTAAAGGCATAGGAAATATTCCTATGATCATGCATGATGGTAAAGTTAGAATCTTACAAAATGTATGATGGGTGCCTAAGCTTAGAAGGAACTTGTTATCAGAATCTATTTCTGATGATCTAGGCTGCACTATACACACTAAAAATGGGGTTAGACAAGTCAGTAGGCATGGAGTTGTCTTAGTTAAGAGTGTCAAAAAGGGTGGGCTGTACCATGTAGTTACTTCATCTGAAATCAACTTAACTAAAGATAAAAATCCTATGACTTTAGAGCAAACTGTCCTATTACATAATAGACTAGGACATATAGGAAATAGGGGTTTACAAAGCCTTTATAAACAAGGCTTGCTAGACCAAAAACCTACTGCCATAACCTTCTGTGAGAATTGTATAATGGGTAAAAAATCCAAACATAGTTTCACTACATCCAGTTACAAAGCTGGTCACTCTTTAGAGTATGTTCACTCTGACCTATGGGGACGACACTGTAGGAGGAAAGAGATATTTTATCTCTTTCTTAGATCACTTTTTCAGAAAAGTCTGGATATATCTTTTAAAAACTAAAGACGAGTCCTTTGAAACTTTTAAAAATTGGAAAGCCCTAGTTGAAAATCAAACAACACATAAACTCAAATGTCTTAGAACAAACAATGGTCTTGAGTTTTGTAATAATGAGTTTAACTCATTCTGTAAAGTGGCTGGCATCAGGAGACACTTGACTGTCCCAGGTACCCCACAACAGAATGGTAATGCTGAAAGAATGAATAGAACCTTGCTTGAAAAGGCTAGATGTATGTTAGTCAGTGCTGGTTTAAAGCCAACTCTATGGGTGAAGCTGTCACGACAGCTGCTTACCTTATTAATAGATTTCCCTCCTCTGTCACTGACTTTAAAACTCCTCAGGAGATGTGGACTTCCAAGAAACCCAACTTAGCATACCTTAGGCCCTTTGGATGCACTGCTTATGCACACATAGTGCAAGGTAAGCTGCAACCAAGAGCTATAAAGGGAGTTATGCTTGGTTATCTTGAGAATATTAAAGGGTATAAAATTCTTTTAATTCAACTTGGAGGTTACAAAATGATCACTTCAAGGAATGTCACTTTTAATGAAAATGAATTTTATTTTAAAGCAAAACTAACTACCAATCCCGAGCCTACAGGTGATAAAGGTGAAGTGCATGTACACTTCTACACTCCCAGTGAAGCTCCACACAATTCTGAGGTGGAGTTTGACATTGGAGACTACTCTATTGAGGGTTCTGAGGAACCTTATGATAGCTTGGAGCATAATACCAGCTCACAAGCAAACAATGGAGATTCTCATTCTGAAATGAATGACAACACAGCTACTGAGCACATGCAACCATTAAGGGAGGGTAATTCTGATCCTTTCTCTTCTCATAATAGTTATTCTGATAATAAAATGTCTAATGATCATGCTTCTGATGTGAATGATATAAATGATATGTCTAATATGCATGCTTCATCTTCATCTATCTCTGATGTTTCTGAAAACACTAAAAATTATCAGCTGACTAGGGACAAATTGCCTAGAACTATTATACCTAATAGAAAGTATCATGCTGCTAATGTTGTTGAATATGCTCTTTTGACTGCTAATGTTGTGTCACATCCTTACACTCCTGAGACTTATGAACAAGCTATTAGTTGCCCTGATGCTAAGAAATGGGTGATTGCTATGCATGATGAAATTGCCTCTATGAATGCTAATAGTACTTGGACTTTGTGTGATAAGCCTGAAAAATCTAAGCTCATATAGTGTAGATGGATTTATAAAATAAAAGAAGGGACAATTATAGATGAACCAACCAGATTTAAAGCTAGATTAGTTGCCAAGGGTTTTACACAGAAAGAAGGTCTTGATTATAATGATATCTTTGCTCTTGTGGTTAAGTATAAAACTCTGAGACTCTTACTTGCTATGGTTGTTGTCTATGATTGGGAATTAGAACAGATGAATGTTAAAACTGCTTTCTAGCATGGTGACTTAGTTGAAACTATATATATGTCTCAACCAAAAGGCTTTATTGATTTAGATAGACCAAATGTTGCATGCTTGCTTAAAAAATCTATCTATGGTCTGAAACAGTCTCCACGACAGTGGAACTTGAAATTTGATGCTTGTATGACCAAACTGAGATTTATTAGAAGTGAATATGATACTTGTCTTTACTTTAAGAACATTAAAAATCATGCTCCTTTGTATGTTTTACTATATGTTGATGATATATTGATTATTTCTTCCTCTAAAGCTCTTATTACTAGAGTCAAGCATGACCTTAAAAACAATTTTGATATGAAATACTTAGGTAATGCTAAGAAAATATTAGGCATCACTATAATGAGAGATAGGCCTAATAAAACCATGTTGTTATCCCAAACTGATTATGTACAAAAGGTGTTAGTTAAGTTTCACATGGAAAATGCTAAGCCTGCACCTGTTCCCTTAGGAGGGCACTTAGAGTTGTCTAAGAGAGACTGTCCTACTTCTCCTGAAAGTAAAGCAAAAATGATAAATGTACCTTATGATATTGCTGTTGGTTCTTTGATGTATGCTATGCTTTGTACTAGACCAGACTTAGCTTTTGGTATTAGTGTTCTAAGTAGGTTTATGTCTAATCCTGGTTTGTTACATTGGGATGCTATGAAGTATATGCTGAAATACTTGAATGGAACTAAAAATAAGTGTTTAGTTTATAAAGAACATAGTTCTGTTGATGAATTGTGTGGCTATGTTGACTCTGACTATGCTAGTAATAAAGATAATAGGAAAGCTACTACTGCTCTGTTTTTTACTTGGGCTGGTAATTGTATTTCCTGGAAATCTCAACAACAGTCTGTGGTTGCTTTATCTTCAACAAAAGCTGAATATATGGCTGCCACTGAGGCTGCCAAAGAAGCCACTTGGTTAAAAGGTTTACTTGAGGAAATAGATAATAAATCATATATACCTGTTATCAATATTGATAGTCAAAGTGCTCTTTATCTCTGTAAGGATCCCATGTATCATGAAAGAACTAAGCATATTGATGTTAGGTTTCATTATATTAGAAAGAAAGTGAAACAAAAGCATATAATTGTACAGAAGATTAAAGGTGATCTAAATCCTTCTGATTTTGGTACTAAGATTGTCATTGCTGATAAATTTGCTCACTGCAGGAATTTTCTACATATCTATGATGTACATTGAGATATGTGGAGCTATGGATTGATGAAGGACAGGAGAGCCACCGGTCCACTACTGGAAGATAGAACTGTGGTACCTGTTGATTAGGAGGGCATATTGTTATGTTAATAATCAATAGGTTGTACATATAGTTAATACAAATTCAAATACTTGTACCATTTATCCCTTATACACATATACTTGAATGCCTATACATTAATTGGTGGCTTAGGACTTGTTTGATAATGTACAAGGGTACTTAAAATGTTAAGTGATATCCTGACATGATTCAAACATAACCTAAGATGCACTAATGTGTATGGTGATCTTGTACATTGGGCCATTATGGGAAACTTAATAAGTTTTAGCTGTTATATGTAAATATGTGTAAACTTAGGGGCAGCCGTTGTAATTCTTGCTAGTTGGGCCTGCTGTTGCTGGGCTTGCCTTGATCCGTCTCATTGTTGGATTAATGAGAGCACGTGACATCTTCACGTGTTGATTTCCGTCTCCTCTTAACCCTAGGTATAAAAGCTTCGCTGCTAAGATGTGGAGGTATTGTGCAAACCCTCGGCCGATTCCTGAGTTCCTCTTCTCCAAGAAGCGAAAGAGTGAAAGAGAGAAGAAAAGAGAGAAAGTGAGAAGCGATCTTGTGTGTTTCGTGGGAAGATCATATTTAGATCACAAGCTTCACTGGAAGCTTGTATATAGTTGTGTTGGCATCATCTGGCTTCTGTTATCTTGTTGTTCTTGTTTAGTTTTCTCTTGGTTAGGGTTTTATTGGTCTTGATTTGAAGTTGTTGTTACTTGTAATCATACGTTCTATCTACCTAGTGGATTGGGACGGATTTCCCCTCCTGAAATCCCGTAGAGTAGGGTTTTAACCCGAACTGCGTCACCAAGTGTTTGTTTGTTGGTTTGAATCGTTATAGCTTTGCAAGATCACTCTAGATCTGTAGTATTTTTGTCGAAAATCGTTCATATCTAGTTTATCAGTAAACTATCATTTGTGTGTTTGATGCATATAAAAGATTTGAGTGTCTACAGTTGACTGTTTTGTTGTGTATGTTGAGCTGAATTTGGTGTTTTTTGAACTAGAGTTGTTCAATTGTGGGACTTTGAGAAGAATTTTGACAAGAAACTTGAGAATATCGTTTGGTGTTTACAACTGATTATTTTGTTCAATTGTGGGACTATTTTGTTGTCTATGAGTTGATTTACATGTCTTTTAATTTTTCTTCTATTCTTGGACACGTAGGGCGCCCCGTTTTTTTGGATGAATTAGAGGATGAATGTGGTTAAAATTAATTTTAAGGATGAATGACAAAAGAAATTTCATCTCCAAACACTCAGATTATTACTAGGATTAATAAAAATTTTAATTTTCCAAAACAATCTCCAATGAAGTGTTGAACGGACATAAGGAAGTTATTTACTTGTAACTTGTCTATATATCCAACTATATATTTACAAATTTGGTCCCTTTTTTTAAAGAAAAAAAGGTCTACTTTCGGTCACAAACATTCAAAGTCCGGTTATATAATATGAAGGATTATACGTGCAATTTGGGAAATAAGCGAGGTCTTATTTTCCAAATATGTAGCACCTGATGACCTCCTAGAATCCAAATCTCCCTATGCTTCTGCTACGAAAGAGACGTTCATTTCTAATTCTTAGTATTGGACGAGAATGGGGTATTGAGACCTACCATTTGTCGCCTTCAATATCAGAATATGTAAGTGTTTATTCAGCTTTTAAATAAATAAATTTCACTATCAAATACAATATATATGTCCGATAGGAAGACGACTTGTTAATAATAATATATGAATAAATAACTCATGTATTTAGGGTAATAATTGCAGTATATGTAAAATGTAGTTCCTTAATTTTTTAATAGTCAATACTCGTATACGAATCACTCGAATAACACAAATTTAACAAAGAGAAAGGTTTAAAAATACCAAAAAGAAAATTTAATGTATAAGATGGATCTCATAAAATGCCTTTTTAATGCTAAGATGGATCTCAAAATGGAGATCCAATGGGAAGAGGAAAAAAAAAGATGGGTTAAGAGGATACAAACTAAAAATTAATGTATAAAAAATGGTTATTTAAATTGAAGCATAAAGAGAAGAAAATAGGATGTGTTAGCTTGGATCCAAGATCATCCAACCAAAAAGAAAATTCCAATTGCAAAAAGAACAGTTTAAAAATACCAAAAGGTATGCATTTGGTGGGCATGCATCATACATGAAAAAAATATGAAAAATAAAAAAAAATTGGATAAAAAATATAATTAATTACCAAAAGCGGGAGAATCGCATAAGAAGGCGAGTGGAAGCAGACAACTAAATTTAACCCAAGGACCTCATAGACACTTAATTGCCAATCAGGAGCAATATTATGGTATATTTACAATGTGTAATGTTAAATCACTTAAATGTTGGGGTTAGCATTTTAAAAAAAAACCCATACTTTGATATCCGATCCAGTTTGTATCTCGGTTCGGGTAGTAAGATTTTCGATTTGGTTCTCGCAAAAATTTGGTCATTTTGAAAAATCCACACGCATATATATTCAAAGTGAATATGTGATCTTTATCAAATATTCGAAGCTTATTTTACAAAAGCTCGGTCCGTATTTATGAAACCATGTTTATTAATTTTGCTTACCTTGAAAACGTATTGAAGTTTTTTTTTTCTTTCCTAGCTTACGACCCAAAAAATGGTATGTCATGAGATAGCATATATACATCGAACGGGATACACAAATTTTACGAGTTGGGTTAGGATTATAATGCAATATAGAGAGAAAATAGCATGAAATTAGTTACCTAGTTCCCCACAAATCCGTAAATACTATCACTGACATTATCAAGCAAGGGTTTTTTGATTACACTAATCTTCATGAATATTTACATTAGAATTTTAAAACTGAACATCCGAGTATGTAGTAGCTGTAGTACATCAAGCACCATAAGCCAACACAATTTGCAGACTAATGACATGTTAGGTCGCTGACGGGTCAAGGGTAGAATATCTTGTTTTTGGTACTGAAAGGGAAGTATGGAGAATGTAGGTATGGGATTGTAATATTTCTATAATTAGAAGGTGGAAAAGGAACATTAGATTTCTTTGTGTGAGGGACAAAGACTCTGAAGGGAAAAAGCCCTGGCAACCACCGTTTAATATTTTCCCCCGGGAAGTCATTTTCACTTGCTCTACAATCCCAAACGCTCTCTTTCTCCATTGCTTCTTCTTCACTCTCCTTTCGATCTCTTCTTACGCAAAATTCATAACTACATTGTATCGATTCGGTACTCTATAGGGTTTTAGAATAACAATTGGGATCGAATTTGATTTCCGTAGTGGTGAATTGAAGCTTTTTGTGGAAGAAGATCAATGGAGGTGGGGAGGAAGCTGAAATTCGATGAAGCGTCCTTGGAGCGGAGTAAAAGCTTCGTCAACGCTTTGCAGGTAGTTTCTCTTTCTACTCTTATTATCGTTGTGTTTTGCGCCTCTTAGTTGTAGATCTTGATTCGCTTTGTGCCTGCAAATTTCTTTTTTATATTGAATGTGTTTGTTCGCAGATTTTGATCTTAATTTGATCATTTCGTTTTTAGTTATCTGTGATGATTGAGTTTTCAACTTACGCATGAAGCATTTGCTTTAGCTGCTTTAAAAAATTTGTTACTATAAGTCTACAACTGAATTTTTCGTAGTTACATTTGGACTAAATTAAATGCTTTTTTTTTTGTCAAAGATCTACAAGAAGAGTGATGAAACATGATATTCATCTATTTCTTACCAATAACCCAATCCATTTGAGAACTGTTAAAAGTGTATATTGCTAAGAGTATAAGAATTTTACAGAAAGACCGAGCTAAATGAATTTCATAGTCGTTCCCTGTGCATGAATAAGCTGTTTTGAGATCTTAAATGTATACATGTGTCAATACTATTTGCCTATTAGGGAAGAAGGTATCTGTCATTTGGAGATTATTATCTGATAACATAATTATTTTAGTTAGGCGGTTCTCCATTTATTCTGCATTGTTAATCATTCTGTATCAATTTTTGACCGAGAACCATGTAGCATTATTTTAAGTGGTTTCTTCTGACATATTGTTTTTATAATAAATTTCATTTTAATCAAATGATTCAATCATGTTTTTCTTGGAATTTGCAGGAACTCAAGAACTTGAGACCACAACTTTATTCAGCTGCTGAATATTGTGAAAAATCTTATCTTCACAGTGAGCAAAAACAAATGTAATTCAAATGCTATAAGATCTTATAAATACTTTGCATGTTTTCGCTTTCGAGTTTTGTGTAGTTTGAATGCCAGACTCGATTATTAGGCCATCTGTAGGTGCGAAAAAAGGCGGTTGATTCGATTAAATTGCGCTGTCTGTTGACTGTACTCAACTGTTTCTATGTGCATTTTTGCAACAGGGTACTTGATAACCTGAAAGAATATGCTATGCGAGCTCTTGTGAATGCTGTTGATCACCTTGGGACTGTTGCATACAAATTGAATGATCTTCTTGAGCAGCAAACTGTAGATGTTAACTCTGTTGACCTGAAATTGACCAGTCTAAATCAGGTACTATTTACTGATCAAGTGATTAATGGAATTTAATTAAGCCAGATATCATAGTTAATGGTGTCAATGAAGTAGATATTATAGCTCAATAAGCTTACTTGTATTTTCCATCAGAAAATTTTGACATGCCAAACGTACATGGACAAAGAAGGCGCCAGGCAGCAGAAGTTGATGGCCGTCGTTCCAAGACATCATAAACGCTATACATTACCCAGTAAGGATATCAAATGATAGAATGAAGCACTATTGTTCCTTAAACATTACTAGACTAACACTTCATTCTTTATTTTTCTTATTTTGTATGCTAGACTCAGTCAGCAAGAAGGTGCATTTCGGTCCAAATGTAAGTGTTGATCCTGGACAAGTTCATGTTCGTGCGAGACCACGTACTACTCCTTCAGGTTTTTCCCTCGAATCAGATGTAGTTGCTTTTTTACTTCTTTTCGTTTTAAATAACAATTTTCTGTTCCATTTTAACTTGCCAGGTAGTCCCTCGCCCAAGAGTCTTTCTTGGCACTTGGCCTCTGGTTCTGAATCTACGCCTTCCACAAAAGGGACTCATAAGTCTTCAAGAAGGTTCATCAAAGTCAACATTATTTTTGTTTCGTGACTTCGATAGTTTCCGGAAACTGGATCTCTCAATCTGTTTTCTTTTGTTTTTGTTACAGTTTCGAGGTCCAGCAATCTTCCCCAAATCCCACAAGTGTATTCCATCTGTTAGGTATGTATACTTCTGATTTCCTAATGCTCTTGTTCAAATTTTCTGTAAAAAAAACACTTATAATTTTTGAATCCATTTATCTTTAGACAATGAAGAAGATACACAAGCAAAACCTTCTGCATCAGCTAAACAACAACCACCATCTAATAGAAATCCTTCTTCTAGTGCACCAGTACAACCATTTGGCGCCACATATAAGGTAAATTTAAATTTCAGACAACTCATGTGCACGCGAGATATTAGATTGAATTCTGACACCCATAATATTCATGTAGGATACATCTAAGGGTTCAAGGCCTGTAACACAATTCAAGTCATTAGACAAACCCACCCGGCAGCAGCAACAGCAGCAGCAGCAACAGATCATCAACGCTTCTCCTCGTAGTAAAAGCATGATCTCTGCTTTCTTTGTCAAACAGAAAGCAGTTAAGCTCAAGGCTGGGACTGTGATATGAGATTTTGCAAAACAAAGTCCAGATGATGAACTTCTTATACCCTCCCAAAAATCCGGAATCTACTTTGACCGTAAAGTCCCTCATTTGTCAATCTGTGATTATTCTTGTGATACGAATCGGGTTAGTGAGCTCTCTCAAGTCTCAACCATACCTTCCAACCTCATCATCAATAAACATTGATCTCCATGTTTGTATATGATGAATATATGAGATATACAAACCTGTATTGTTCAATTCTTTAATGAAGTTGATCATAATGTCATGTTTGTGTAGCTTTTTGATGATTGTACATGTAATAAATTGCTTGATCACAATCTCGGTCCTCTATAGATAAGAACACCAAGCTTTACCGACAACTTTCCGACATTTCCCTAGCCAAACTCCGGTCCTGTGTTGCTCGGCTGGTAGTAGACCTGAACAAATCCGGGCCGTACGGACCGGCCCGCCCGCCAAAAAACACGGGTATGGGCTAGCATATTGGCCCGGCCCGCTTGTTCACGGGACGGGCCTGGGTGTTTGATTTAGCCCGCGGGGTGACCGTGTATATACATCTATATATATATATATATATATATCTATATATACTTATTTATATATATCTATATTTATATATTTATATATATCTATATTTTTATATTTATACATTTATATATTTATTTATATATTTATATGTATAATATTAAAATAAAAATAAAAGTGAATAAGCGTAAACACGGGCGGGCCGGCCCGTCAGCCCGCCCATGTTTACACGCGGGCGGGCATGGGCCTTGCAGGAGGCCCGTTCAAGGCGGACCGGCCCGGGTATTTCGGGCAAGATTTTGGATTTGGCCCGGCCCGTGCTCGGCCTGAGCCCGGATTTGTTCAGGTCTAGCTGGTAGAACCCCACTTTCTAAAGAAGCCAAATTAGGTTAACAAGTTACCATGTAAGGTAACCATGGAGTAAAAAGTAAATTTTATTCTGCACCTCCGGAGCTACTCTTGTCGGTGATAAGGAAGATTTGTGTGGCCATTGTACTATCGGGGTAAAATGGCTACATGTGTGCTCTAAAATGTACACCGTTCATTTTTCTTGTCTCATCCATTACATTTTAAACATTTAGAGAAGTGCTTGGAATGAAAACAATTGGCTTCATGGAATTGAACCAAAAAAACAAAGTGGTCACAAGTCTAGTTTTTTGTCTATCAAACTTGCTACCAAAAACTCTAAAAAGATTCCAAAACTATTGCGTTTGCCGGGAGTCGAACCCGGGTCTATTGCTTGGAAGGCAATTATCCTAACCGTTGGACTACAAACGCTTTGATATTAACGTATAATTTTGTTCATTTATAACCGTATTCACAACCGACAGTAGATATAAACAAAATAATAAAATAAATAACTTTTATGAAAGATACAGTCTAATAAGTTATATATAAAATAATATAAATTGTATTTTTATTTGAAATATTGCTAAAAGTTTATATAAAAGCCAAGAAATGCATTTTAAAAATAATAAAACATTTGTTTGAAACTAAAAATATATCTATTATTTGTCTTTGTCTTTTGGGCTTTGTAATTTGATCGATTCGGAGTAATTATATTTAGCTTCTTTAAAAAAAATAAAAATAAATAAATACATCTATTATTTAACAATGTATAAATCGATGGATTTAAAGTTTTATGTAACACTTTATATTTTTTATAATATTTTCCATTTTAGTCATATTAGTTGGTATTATAGTTCACCATGATAGAATAGTAGTTCTTATGACTTGAGACTAGAAAACCGTCTTTGAGGTTGATTAGGTTGCCCAACAACTCCATTGATGGCCCATATTTATTTATTTATTTACTAAAACTATTTAAAACTTTGGGTCATAAAATCGGGACAACTTTGATGCATAGCGCACGATCTAAGCCTAGTCGCTCACCCAATTTTTAGTGATTTATTTAATTTTTATTCAATTTTTTAATACACAAACTATATTAAAATTTTAACTTTTTCTAAATAAAAACGAACATAAGTACCGTACAATAAAAAATAAAATAAAATATATCCTTTTAAACAAGCAACTACGTTATAGTAATCAAATAGAAACATTTATTAGAGTTACTTATGAGTTGTGATGAAGAAAATGAAAGCATATAAGTTCCCCGACTACCTACTATAAGTCAGGAAGAATACATATTTTAGATTAAATCCTAAAAGATTATATAGCACGGGATTTGATAATAAGCATTAACTAAAAACATGTTAAATAAGTTTGGTTTAAATTTGAATAAGATTAATTTAATTTAGGCTTTTTTAACAAATTAGATGATGTTAATTTGATTTTTTAAAATAAAATATATCACACATATAATGTAATTTATTATCTAATGTAATTTATTGATGACATGTAAGAAATCACTTATTACGCCATCGTCTTAGTCACATTTCTACGGAAGAATTAGTTACATTGTTTTTGTTAAGTATGCTTGAAATGATAATTAATGTTAATCAAATATCACTTATAAAATATGTTTATAGTTTGTAGCGATTTCAATAATTTTAAAAATTAATATTATTTTAAATTTAGTCTATTTTTGAGCTATTTTTAATTTCAATTTAGTAATAATATAAAATAAAAAACATTTTTTCGTAAAAAATATTCACCTGTTATTAAATTATAAATTATCTCGTATAACAATAAATGATGAAAAATTTGTAGTCTCGACTTTAACTCGTCCGATTCAAAGATTAGTGCCGTTTATCAAATACTTAAGAATTACCATACATTATATGATGTTTTTCTCAACTATCACCAAATGAGATTAATTTATCTTATATATATTATAAGAGTAGCACTCCTTGCCGCACGTGTCATTTTAGTAATTAACCAAATTCCATAAAAATATTAATTAAGTTTATTCATTAAAAAATATTAAACGAAATATTAAAATCAAATCTTAATTAAATCTATTTCAATTAAAATCTTAACTAAATCCACTTTTAACAACTAAATATTAATTAAGTAAGAGGATTTAAATAAGTTTGTAAAAAAAAGAATCAATAATCTTAGAAAGATCGGTATTTTTATAGAATCAGTAAAATATCGCCAACAAATTAATTAAAATGTATAACAAATATTCTAACCAAAAATTTAAAAAAAAAACAAATTAAATTAAATTAAATTGTAAAAAATATCAATAATATTAAAATCAAAAATATTAATTACGAAATATTAAATCAAAAATATTAATTACGAAATATTAAAATCAAAAATGTTAAAATAAATATTAATTAAGTTTATCCATTAAAAAAATATTTAACAAAATATTAAAATCAAATCTTAATTAAATTCATCCCTTTCAATCAACTTTTTTGTTATCTGAGATATGATTAAATCTTAATTAAATCATCCCTTCCGATCAACAAAAAAATAGTTTATATATAATCCCTTAAAGAAATATAATAACAAATAATATTTTTATCAAAATCTCGTGCAAGGCACGGGTAATACACTAGTTAAGTTTTATCCGGAGTAAATTAATCAAAGTAATTATATAAATATATTTTGATAAATATAAAAATAGTTTCTTCTTTCTCACCCATATGACTGTCTCTGTCACAACTCTTTCATCTCTTGTGAATTCTTCATTTCTTCTGATCTCTGAGCTGGTTTCTCAATTAATAAATTAGAAGCCCACCACCACAATTATCTTCCACCAATCTTATTGCTGGAAATTTTAATTTTCTATTCAATTTTCCCATGTATTCTCCATTATTATTTTTAAAGTTTTTGGCTTTATTAATTTCGCTGTTAACAAGAAAAGGAGAAAAATATTTCAAAGGCTCTCACGAGCTTACTTTTTTCCCTTTTCCTCTCGAGCTTACTCTTTCGTCTCTTTTTTACTGAACCCTGCAAGCAGCCAACCTTACTCAATAATCAATACTATTAATTTCCTTCTAAATCTTTCAAAATCAATAATGTGGAACAAGATGAAGAACGAGAATCTTGGGCCTTCTGTTGCACTTTGAAAATCCAGAAAGAGCTAAAGCAATTTCTTTCTTCAAAGCCCCATCTCCCGATTTGGATGATTTCTCAAGATGGGTTCGCTAGAATCTGGTGTTTTATTGAAGAAAGATAGCTTTCGTTCATTATCAAGCAAGAGTGAGAGGCAACAAAGCAAAGGCAGATCGAGATTTTCAAGGCTTTTGCTGACAAAGAAGCTTGGCTACTTACAATGGATGTCCATAATAGGGGTCTTCTCTTTCTTCTTGTTGTTGTTTCATCGGTTTCTTCCAGCTTCAGTAATGGATAGGCCTGGGAATTCTATGAAAATTCGTATCCCTTGGGATTCGATTCACTTGAAGGAGATTGTAGGTGACTTGGATTTTTGCGATAATCTGAGGTTTCAGCCTAAAAGGATATTGGCTAGATTGAAGAAAGAAGCAAGGGAGGTCAATTCATCAGATGGGTTTAATTCAATGGTCCGATTTGGTCACAGGAAACCCTTGCTTGCTTTGGTACTACTCAATTTCTTCTACTCTTGTGCTATTTTTTACTTTAAGCTTCTTGATTAACTTATTTAGCATATCTGGATATTGAATTATGGGTTTTATAGAGGTTTTGTGAAAATGTCTAATTTTAGGGAATTCTTTTCTTTGACTATTTGTGTTGGTTAAGATGATAATGCCATTGGTTTTGATGTTCAAGGTATTTGCCGATCTAGAGTTTGATTCGTATCAAATATTGATGACAACTGTGGCAGCTGCATTGCAGGAGATTGGCTATTCAATCCAGGTAGTTTTCTGAACTGTGATTTAGTATGAATGGAAGATTCATTTTCTTGCATTGCATCTTTACCCTCTGTGTTTAGGTTTTCATTGCTTGCTAGGTATTTTGTGTTGTTTTGTAGTCTGAAAGATTACTGATTTTATAATATGAAACTTTGGGATATCAATCTGATGTCACTGGAGGCTCTTTGAACAAGAAAGCAAGAGTGCAAACCACTATGCTCCAGAAATTCATGTCAGCAATTCTCAATGAGCTGAGAAAAGAATATAATCTCCAGTTACTGAGAAATCGCATTCATCATTAGATGGCGTCAGTATTAAGATTTATTCATCGTGTTGGAGGAACAGAAATTTAGATACACATGGATTTAGGTGGAAGTACGTATTCGTGGCTATTTATTGTAGAACTTAAATCGTCGCTGACCTGTTTAAAAGATCAACTATACATTTTTCACTATGTTACACAGAAGAGTAACAATCCATGATGATCCTAATAGCTTAAAGTTACAATGGATTTTATAATATGAAATTTTCTCAGGTCTTCTCAGCCCAAGATGGTCCTGCCGTTACTGTATGGCGATACATGGATGTTCCTGTTACCGTTATTCAAACTAAAGAACATCAAAGTATAGGTGTCGACTGGCTGAGGTATGTTTTTCCTTGAGATGGATTGTGAATTACTCTTGATAAAAATGGTTGCAAGGTTGAGTGGTTTAGTTAATTAATCGCTGACTGAGGTATGTTTTCTGCAGTTATGACGGCATCCTTGTTAACTCACTCGAAGCAAAGGGCATTGTTTCCTGGTAAGGTTCTTATTTGATTCTGATGGATCTAGACTCCTCGCGTGCTGTAGTTTTAGACTTTTTCTTACCTTATACGTTCTCGAAATATCTGGGCATCTTTTATTGGTTAAATCCTCTCCAAATGTTGTGTTGGTTTTAGAAAGTTTTAATCTTATACTAATCCTCATAATTGTCACAGTCTAACGCAGGAACCTTTCAAGTCACTGCCTCTCGTATGGACGATTCATGAAAAGACTCTTGCTACTCATTTAAATCAGTACACGTCAAGTGGAAAGACTGAAATTCTAAGTGATTGGAAAAAGAGCTTTAACCGTGCCACTGCCATTGTCTTTCCAAACTTTGCTCTACCGGTATGACAACTACTAATTTACTTATCTAAAGTGATCGATTTAACTTACAAGTCATAGAAAATGCAGTCCCAATAGTTATCCTTTGATTTTTCTGATAGTACTAAGTTGTTCTCGTGAATTTATTGAGTAACACATGACTGATAGTTTTGGTTGTTGTGGGCCTTCTCACAGATCGTCTACTCCAGATTTGATGCAGGAAACTACCTTGTTATTCCTAGTGCTCCTGCCGAGGCATGTGAGCTAGGCCATTCCTTGAACCTGAATGAAGAAAAACTGTTGGTCGAGATGGCTATCAATCACGATGATTTTGTTATTGCAGTTGTGGGAAGTCATTTATTGCATAAAGGATTGTGGCTTGAGCATTCCCTCATTCTTCAGGCTCTTAAGCCTCTTCTTGCTGAATTTCGGTCTGAAAACAACTCCAACTCTCAGCTCAAAATTTTCATCTTAACAGGAGATGCAACTGACAGTTACACCCTTGCTGTGGAGGTACATTTGCTCTGCGCTTCTTTATTCCAAACTCTTTATGTTAAGCTTCCAAGTTTAACCATGCAATTTTGCTATGTCATGTTAAGGCTATCTCTGCTGGCTTAAGGTATCCAAAAGATGTCGTGAAGCATGTTGTTGGTGATACAAATGAAGATATAGTTCTTAAGTCAGCTAGCCTTGTGATCTATGGATCATTCCTTGAAGAACAGTCATTTCCAGACATCTTGGCAAAGGCCTTGTGCTTCGGGAAGCTCATTGTAGCCCCTCATCTCCCCACAATTGAGAAGTTTGTATGTTTTGTTCTTTTTCCTAATTAAGAAGATTACATATTTGGTGAATAACTAACTGACTATCTGGTGGTAACAAATAGGTTGATGACAGGGTAAATGGTTACCTTTTTCCAAGGGAGAATCCTCAGGTGTTGACAGAGATCATATCGGGAGTGGTTTCAAGGGGAAAATTAACTCCTCTGGCTCACAATGTTGCTTCGATAGGAAAAGAAACTGTGAAGAACTTGATGGTATCAGAAGCTGTTGAAGGGTATGCTTTGCTGCTTGAAAGCATGCTAAGGCTTCCATCTGAGGTTGCTTCTCCCAAAGCTTTTTCGGAAATTCCTGTGAAAAACAAAAAGGAGTGGCAGTGGAATATCTTCAAAACGATTCATGGGGCGACGTATAAAAATAGAACATCAAGCAGTTCAGTATTTTTAGAGAAGATTGAGCACAAGAACCTAACTCAAGTAGAGAGTATTGTAGAGGAAAATGAAGGTTTTGTTTACAAAATTTGGGAGGACGAAAAAGAGTCACAGATGGTTTATACAAGTAAAAAAAGAGAAGATGAAGAGGTGTGGAATATTGTCATTCATGGTTTGTGACTTGGTTGTGTTCTTATTTGTACTCTCACTTCATTTATGGGTTGGATTTTTATAATGCAGTTGAAGGATAGATCTGAGTCAACTCGAGCAACATGGGAGGATGTGTATCGGAATGCTAAAAGGGCTGACCGAGCTAAGAACGAGCTCCATGAAAGAGATGACGGAGAGCTCTTAAGGACTGGTCAACCATTGTGCATCTATGAGCCCTACTTTGGTGAAGGAACATGGCCTTTTCTGCATCATACTTCTCTTTATCGGGGAATAGGTCTGGTAAGTTAGTATATCTGTCTTGTCTAGTATCCATAATTTTTAATGTTTTTCTGCTGCAAATTTTAAAGTCATTCTGCTGTTGCTTCTTGTCATGCACTTGTGCCTTCTATTGACTTCTGAATCAATGGCATGGTTTAGTCCTCAAGAGGCCGTAGATCTGGAGTAGATGATATTGACGCAGCTTCTCGTCTTCCACTTCTCTCCAACGCTTACTACCGAGATGTGCTTGGAGAAATGGGGGCCTTCTTTGCAATAGCTCACAGGGTTGATCGCATACACAAGAATGCATGGATAGGGTTCCAGTCTTGGAGAGTGACAGCTAGGAAGGTATCTGTTCTGCCTTTTGCTTTTATCAATTTTTCTGAATTTACATACCGCCGTTTGGATATGCATCTGACCCATTAAGGTTAAACAGGAATCTTTGTCCAAAACAGCAGAAAATGTGTTATTAAATGCGACCATGACACGAAAAAATGCGGACACACTCTACTTCTGGGCACGTATGGACTTAGACCCAAGAAATCCAAAAAGGCTGGATTTCTGGTCATTTTGTGATGCTATAAATGCTGGTAATTGCAGGTACGGTATCTCATCGCAGTTTTCATGTAATTTGACTCCCTATTTGTTTTAATTTGATGTGTGCTAACTAGCTTGTAATCTTCTGGCTTGAAGGTCAGCTTTCTCTAGCACGTTTAAGAAAATGTATGGAATTAGTCACAGTTTCGATTCTCTTCCACCCATGCCTTCAGATGGAGACACGTGGTCTGTTATGCATTCTTGGGCTTTGCCAACAAGGTCCTTCCTAGAGTTTGTGATGTTTGCAAGGTAACGAAAAATGACTTGAACGTGGTCTTGGAGAAGAATAGCTGTAAGTTTGTAACTGATAATTTCTGTTCTTGGTGATCATCAATTGCAGAATGTTTGTTGATGAAATGGACGCCCAAATGTACGATGATCACCACAACAATGGGATTTGTTATTTAAGCCTAGCCAAGGTATGTCTTCTTTGGACATCCTTTTTCCCTAGCTATGTCCGAAAGGCTTAGGGTATGCTTGAATTTGGTGTAAAGTGTAGTATACATTCGACAAAATTTCTTCACTAACACATTTATGTAAGAATCCATCCAAGCAACATTTATGCTAAAATGCATTATATAGCCTTATTGGTCATAGAATCTGCTCTATAGTAAACATAGATTATATCTGAATTACTGGAAGAATTCTCTACTTCCAGGATATTGACCGAGAAAAGTGAACAAGATAACTATAGTTCATTAGTTTTTTCTTTTGGTTTGTGTAATGCTGTCATGTGATGTATATGAAATGGTGTAAACTCACTGATGTGCAGGACAAGCACTGCTATTCCCGGGTGCTCGAGCTACTGATAAATGTATGGGCATACCACAGTCCTAGAAGAATGGTGTACATCAACCCTGAAACCGGGTTAATGCAAGAACAGCACAAACAAAGAAGCCGAAAAGGGAAAATGTGGGTGAAATGGTTTTCATTCAACACCCTCAAGAACATGGATGAAGACCTTGCTGAAGAAGCTGACTCAGACCCGTCAAACAGAAGGTGGTTATGGCCATCAACCGGTGAAGTTTTCTGGCAAGGAATGTTAGAGAAGGAGAGGAGTCTTAGGCAAAAGGAGAAGGAAAAGAGGAGACAGAAGAGTAAAGATAAGTTGCAGAGGATGAGGAAACGAACGCGCCAAAAGGTTTTAGGGAAGTATGTAAAACCTCCACCTGAGGAGGGATCCGAACACACGAATTCGACTGCATTTGTTGAAAGAAGATAGAGATTGTTTGGTTCTCAAATAGGGTTAGTTCATCATTCTTTTGTATCAGAAAGTGATACCTTTTTCTAGGTTTTGGTGGTTGAAAAGAATACAGGAGAGTCTGGGAGGATTTGCCTGTATATTGGAAGATGAATGCTTACCATTTCCCTTGTAATTTTTCCCCACTTGGTTTCATAATCTTCCTGCTACTGTCCCCTTCATTTCATGTAATTTTGGGTAAATGTAGCAAATGTTGTATACAATACTAACTGCAGTTACAAATGATTTGACAGCATATTTCTAGTAACTTTGCCTAGTTTCATTTCAATTGATTTTTGGCTTTTTATCCAACAAAAAGGATTCGGATTCATTGGAGTTTTCATGTAACTCTAGGGTATATTTCAGAAATATTCACAAAAATAAAATTCAATTTGAGGAAAGTTTTACTTTTCCATGATAATTTTAATCAAATCTCAACATTAAAATGGTTTTTTTACAAAAATGGGTCACTTGAATTTTCAATTGATTCTATTTTCACTCGATCCTTTTATTGTTCATGCGCAAGGCAGATAGCAGAGCTCCAAATGAAAATAAAACTGCAGGGAGATTATATTGAGCGTCTTATATTCCATTACAAGGATATGAAGGAATGTTATGCATGTCAAACTAAACAAAACTTTCATCAAGATGCCAGAAAATGAGATATGATGATCTATAGTTCACTGGATCATTGATCTGTTGCAAGTAGACCGACCGTTTGGACCACACAAGTTCGTTCCACACCACCAAATGACTAATATCTCGGAGCTGTTCAATGTGAGAGGAAGAGTAAGAACCAAGAGCGAAAAATCTCAAGAAAGATTTGAAAGGTATGAGTTGATTTCTGTATAGCTTACCTCCACCAATTGTGGCTTCAGGCAGTCGCTCAATTGAATACTTATGTTGTGTGATGTACATGATCGGCACACCAGGTACCTATTTGGACATAGTTAACATCAATTAAAAACCCAACTTAGTAAGACCTTACATGGTGGTACCTATTAGTTCTTACCTTTCTGATCCTTCGCTTCAGATCTCTATCACATGTGGCAACAATGTAGCATTTGCGCTGTCCACAGAAAATAAGTTGTGTGAGTAGCGCACGAGCAACATTGCAACAAACAATGTAGCATCTTTTTGCATTTTCGCTATGGAGTGAAAAGCTTGTCCACATATTGCATGTAGCAATAATAGAAGGAAAAACAGTTAGGAACTAAAAAAAGACAAGGTGTTGCTCAGGTGCATTCCTTTTGAATCCAAAGCACATATGTTCGCAAAATATGTTGTTAACTGAATAAAATCATACAAGGACATGATAACTTTAGACTTCAGAGGAATAGTAATACAAGTAATCTATTATATGATATATAAAGTACGCAGCTGCATACAAAAGAAATTCATATACTCATATAATCAATATCTCAAATATCTTATTAATAAGATACTCGTATTTTGCTCATCTAGAACTTTAATGATCCCATAAGTGCACATGCTAAAACTACAATGTGTACTGCACTTGGACAGGTGTACACTTCATCAAACAGGGTCGGGGAGAATGGTGTCTATTAAATAACTCATCAGGATAACTAGTGATGAGAGAATAAGGTTTCAAGCATGCATATATTTACTGTCAACAGCGTTATATATAGGATGGACTATGGAGTGAGGTTCATACCTCAGTAACCCTTTCTACAATACAGTCATCAGCATAAGTGCCTTTATGGGTACAGGGAAGCCTCTCAAAACGAGGATCCTTTGCAATCCTGTAAGTCAAAAGAAGCAAAATCTAAATCTTCACTATACCAGATGAAAGTCAGAGCAAAAAAGAATAGCTCATTCAACCAAGGGTATGTTCGGTGAAGCGAGATTTTTGGGTAGTTGTAGCTTTTTGAGTAGCTTTAGCTTTTTTTGGTAGAGTTCCAAAGAGTTTAGTAAATTATGAAAAATCTAATAACTGTTTGGTAGGTAGATTTGTGGAAAGATTTTCAGGATGGATTTACCAAAAAGGACAAGTTAAAAACAAAAAAATAAATTACATAAAAATAGATTAGAAGGGTATTTTTGACCAAAATTATTGAAAGCTAATGAAAAAGATTTACCTCAAAGGTTTTAAATATCTCTTGAAAAAGCTAGCCAAAAATCTACTAAAACTCTCATCTTCACAAAAATCTCTCACAACTAAACACCCATTAGCTTTCAAAATTATAAAACTCTCCCATAATCTAACAAACACGCCCTAAATGCAATTAATTCACACATCAGGTTAATATATATCTGTAAGACATAAAACAGAGACACGTACCTCAGTGCTACACGATACTTTTGACCCAACTTTTCAAGCTCAGCCATTACGCAGTCGGTTATGCAAGGAGTACCTTCAAACCCACCAAAAGTGCACTAGTCAAACAAATGTGCAAAGGCAAAAGAATTTGATGACCTATGGAAGACCCAAATGAAATCAAACAATGAGGTTATAAATATAGATCAATAAATCAGAAACTCACATTTTGCATACAGGCAATCCAACATCCCTTTCTCCAGATCCAACTGCATCATATACATCATCCATCAGAAATCCACAAAATACAAAGAACCATTCTTTTAAAAAACAGGCCATAAAGCATTTTCAGTTCCATAAGTGTGGGTTGTGATCAAGACCCCAACAGCTCGCCTTATATTTGGTACTGTATATTCTTAAGGGCCGTTTGGTATTGATAGCCAAGTATCAGGTATCAGATATTGGTATGGTGACATGTGAAGCAATAACAAGGCAGGTGGAAGCCAGGGATGACTCATACCGCTCAATCTGAACCAAGTCTAAATCTATAGGTACAACTAACATCCAATATCCAGCTCAAACCAACATCTAGTTAGCCCAAACACTATAAATACCAAAAACCTTAGTTATATGTCAATTGCAAAAGCTGATATCTAACTATACTACATAGTAATCAAAGCAAATCAATTTGATTAAACAGTAGTATAACCTTGTTTTGAATAGAGAAATTGATGAAGTTGGTATCAACAATAACCCTGTAAGGCGGTTTCAAGGCAGTATTGTGTTTGAAGAACAAGGCTGATGACACATACGGCCTACAACATACAAAAAAATCAAAATTATTATCGTTACAAAACACAAGCACATATAAACAATTATGTTCCTAAATTTCATAGATTAAAACTTACACATTTTTAGGAAGATTCTCAAGGTCCTTCTTGTTAGGGTTCAAAACCTCCTGTTTATATCTGTAACAATTGGGATATTAGCAAGGAACCATAAAAATACAATGACTAAAGAGAGATTCGACACAGGATTTGTACTGTTTAAGAGCCTTGGAAGTGACGAGCTTCTTCTTGACAGCAAATTTGGGACCTTTCTTTGCTCTTCCCATGATTCCGACTAAACTAACAAAGCAGATGAAAGTTAGATAGCATTAGGGATGTCAATGGATCGGATGGTGGGTGGATGATCCTATTCTCCACCCGACCCGCGAGCATATTTCACCCACCCCACCCGATCCGCCACCCGCATCCGATCCACCCGTCATCCAACAGATGAAGCGGGTGGATCGGGTGAAAATTGGGTGTTTTACGCATTTCTTGTAAATCGGTATTAACTCGGATTCGAATACGGAAAATCAATAATAAAAAAAATCAACTCGAAAATGTCTTATACTTACAAAAAAACACGATGAGTATGAAGCCGACACAAATCATCCAAATAAAAATATTACAATAAGTGTTATATGTTGACGTTCTTAAAAAAGACGAGAAATTTGTGGGATGCCTTCGGTTAAAAGGTAACGTACAATGAAAATATGAGTGATGTATGCAACACAACAACAAAAATAAATGATAAATCATGTAAAAACAAACACAAAGTGTAACTATCAATAAATGGAATCCATGGAAATTGGAAGCAATTCAATCAATTTGTTCATAAACAATTATCGATCACCTAAACCTAATAATCTAAGAAACTACATCACTTGAGTCAAAATGTTGATTGTACTTTTGTTGTGAACCTTGTAATTTGCTCATTATCTCTAAGTTTTCCAGATCTTTACTAGATAATAGTCAAGCTAAAGTGATAATAAAATATGGAAGAATGCTTAAGAGAAGATTTATTTAGGAGAAGCACTAGAGAACAAGTTCAATTATTGCATAGAATTAATCTGAAGTTAAGAGTTTTTCATCTTTCAAGTTTCTCGACTAATTTATTGTTGTTTTACTTTTGGAATCGGTTCCGTAAACCAAGAGTTGAGCACTTGAGCATAAGCTAGTTTTCTTTTGTACTAAATCTTCTGAAGATTGGATTAGGGCAATTAAGTAGATGTAATGAACCTTAATAGTTTCCTTGTATATTGTAATCCATTTAGGTTTACCAATCCTTGTACACAGGAAACACTAAGCTAAGCAAACATATCGTGCTTAAGAACGATGGGCAAAGTTAATTTTTAGTAGTTTCACCCAAAGACATAACAACAGACAGGTAGCATGTAGGTTGTAGCCACTGAAATTTATAATTAGTAGACTCTATTTCTAGACAAGAAAGTGTTCAAAATTGATTAAACACAACACAATAATATATCAAGAAAATAAACTTACCAAACAAACTCAACACTTAAGTAATAGAACCAAGCTTTAGCGGTAGAACCAAACTCAAAATGAGACAGAATGAGGAAGCTGCGAAAAAAAAAACCCAAAAAAACGAGTGAAGAAGAAGGTAAAGAAGTCTTGATCAACAACAAAAAGAAATTTCAAACTTACTGAGTTACTGAGTTCCCTCTAATGAAGAAGAAGGTGGCTAACGGCGAAGAAGATTGCGAGTGAAGAAGACTTCGATTGGCGAGTAGGCGGCGACTGGCGAGTGAAGAAGGAGACTCCGCCTAGCGAGGGGGCGGCGGCTGGCGAGTGAAGAAGGAGACTCCGCCTGGGGCGGCGACCGGTGAGAAGTTCTGAGTTGTCTCTCGTTTTTCTCTCGATGTCTCCGAGTCTTGAACAAACAGGAGCGGCGGCCGAATCTCACAACCCATAAAAGGACTAATATCCGCCCCTCTTATCTACAGTATCTTTACGATTTTACCCTTCAGTGCCCTTCTTATCTACAGTATCGTTACGGTTTTACCCCTCAATTTATAGGATTTTCTTTTCTTTTTTTCCCCGATTGCTTGACAGGGACGAGGCTGCCTCCCTCGCTCTCTCTTGGCTTCTTCGATCTACGGCTGCCTTCCTCTCTCTCTCTCGGTTTCGATGATCTCTCTTGGCTTCGCCGGCGTCTGCCTTTTCTTCTCCTTCCACGCACGATCTCTCTTGGCTTCGAACGGCGGCTGCCTTTCCTTCACCTTCCACGCTTAGTAGCGACGAGGCTGCCTTTCTCTTCCTCGCTCTCTCTTGGCTTCTTCGTTTCTGTCATCTGAGCAAAAAAATGGGCAGAGGACGAGCACGACGGCGGTAGTGTCGCTCGATGATTTCCGCAGCGCGCTGGCGGTTGATTTGCTTCCGCTCCGCGGCAGTGAGAGAGGAACGAAGAGTTGGGGGTTTGGGCTCCGATGGTATCCGACCAGCCAGGACCCAGTAAGTTGGCGACTTGAGAGCTTGGATTGGTTGTTCCTTCTCCTTCCACGCTCAGCAGGGACGAGGCTTCCTTCCCTTCCTCGCTCTCTCTTGGCCTTTTGGTCTCCATTCTCTGAGACTTGTATGTGCTGATCGCCAATGACCAGGGTAACAAAACCACGCCTACTTATTGCATTCACCGACACCGAGAGGCTTATTGGAGACGCAGCCAAGAATCAGGTCGCCATGAACCCTGTCAACACTGTATTCGGACAGCAACCCTTGCTTGGGGTGTTAATCTGCCTGCTCATACAATGATTATTAAAGGAACCCAGATTTACAATCTAGAAAAGGGTGCTTGGACTGAGCTTAGTCCCCTTAATGTCATTCAGATGCTGGGTCGTGCCGGTAGGCCTCAGTATGATACTTACGGGGAGGGAATAATTATTACAGGCAACAATGGACCTTAAGTACTACCTGTCATTAATGAACCAACAACTTCCTATTGAGAGTCGGTTCATCTCAAAACTTGCTGATCAGCTGAATGCAGAGATTGTTTTGGGTACTGTTCAAAATGCCAGAGAGGTTGTTCACTGGATTGGCTACACTTATCTTTATATTTGTATGATGCGTAATCCTACTCTCTATGGGCTGGAAGCTGATGCTTTGACAGCAGATGTAACACTAGAAGAGAGAAGAGCTGATTTGGTAAGTCCTTATGGGAGAACAATACTTTCTTTCTTGCCTGAATTTCATTGGTTTCTATATTTTCTTCTTGATTTACATGTATGTTGTGTCGTTCATTTTCTAAAACTGTTCTTCTGATTTACTTCTGGATGCCAAAGTTAGTGGTCAGTTACTTTTAGGTAAAATTTTGTGTGCAGGGCAATTTGTAATGGAGGTACCTGTGTAAAGAACATAGTGAGCATAGCCAAAAAAAAGTTATGAATAGTATGGTATGTGGAGTATACACTTGAATATATTCTTTGTTGGGTTTTGAAATGGGAGAAGTTTACTATGAGAAAGTGGAATGCAATTTGCACTGTTTTAATGGTGAAAGATATACAAATGTGTGTGTGTGTGGAGTGGGGGTCTCTTCGGTCTTTAGTTCTCATACAAGCACTATGAAGTTATCATATTGAAAATAATTACAGCATATCAGTTTCGACTTGCTCGTGAGTAACTGGGTAATGGCTAACAAACAGGATTGTACAAATCAATATCTAAATGATGTTTTTTATGAAGCATGTTGATAAGGATGATTAATCCTTGAAGACAAATTACTTTGTGCTTATGCGGGTAATAAACATATGTTATTATTCCCTGAAGTTATCCTTGAAGCACCACATCGGGGTAATAAATATAGCATTTATCTACTTTAAGTAGCACGATAATCATACATGTAGGACTAATTTAATTGCTTCAAACCTGGTGTGCTGATGTAGTGATGTGGTAGGCTTGTCTCCCTGAAAACTGTAGTTATGGACAATTGTCATTACTGTGTCCTGGGTTATATTTAGTCGCAAATTATTTCTTTTTGTTTTTATATAAAAAGTACCTTCATGATTGCACTTGAAGTACCTAAATCGTATTTGTTGCTGATTGTTTTTTCATATGGAAATGTTAGCATGTTTATGCATGCATTTATGCAAGTTCACAAGCTAATTAGCTATTCTACTTCGCGTTTTCAGATTCATTCTACTGCGAGTATCCTGGACAAAAACCAGTTTGATCAAGTACGACCGAAAGAGTGGTTATTTCCAGGTGACTGATTTGGGACGAATAGCAAGTTACTATTACATAACACATGGGACAATATCCACTTACAACGAGCACTTGAAACCAACAATGGGTGACATAGAGCTTTGCCGTCTCTTCTCCCTGAGTGAAGAGTTCAAGTATGTTACAGTGAGGCAAGATGAAAAGATCGCTGCACATATTCAGCGCGCCAATCACGCGATCTGTATTGAGGGTGGAAGTGTGGAACTCACGATCACACCTGATTTTCAGTGGGATGACAAGGTTCATGGATATGTGGAGGCTTTTTGGGTTATTGTTGAAGATAATGATGCTGAAAACATTCTTCATCATGAATACTTTATTCTGAAACTGCAGTACATTGATGAAGGTCATACTCTAAATTTCACTGTTGCTATATCTGAACCATTGCCTCCATATTATTTGTCATAGATCATATATACGTACTTGTTATAGATAATCCAAAGATCATCCAAACAACTATAGTATCCCGCTCCCGTGTGGGTCGCCACCTAGTAGATCTGAAAGCATAAACTCACAGATCTAGGTTTTATTAATTTATATATATATATACCTAGGAAAAAAATAAATTTTTTTGTTAAAGCTCCTACGATCACACCTTCTCTTGCAAATTATTGCAAGAGAAGAATTAAAAAAAATATATATGGAAATTTTATATTATGTTTTGTATAATTATATGTCAGTATATACTCTGTACACTTATTTAACTTTGAACCAATTTTTGATGCATCAAATCGTAACTTATTAGAATGTTACAAATTTTGTCATTAAATAAGCGTCAATTCTAAATAAAGTGTCAACACTTACAAAATATAATATATAATAATAAAATAGACGTTTTTACATTAAGTCACGTCAGATTTTATCACATGACATATACACGTTAAGCCACATCATATTTCGTAATGTGTCGTTTTTACGTTGTGTCACTCATGTTTTTAAATATAATTTTATTTTATATATGGAGATGGTAATAAATTTATTTCCATTTATAAAAATATGATGATCTTAATTATGTTATTTTGTACCATTTAAAATTCTATAACCTCATTTTTTCCGCCACAAACTATCCTATTATATATTTATATTTAGTAATTAAGGATTTTTGAGGACTATATTTAGAACTTATAAAATAATTGAATCTTAATTTATTATATACATTAAATTTACGTTTTATCAAGAAGAAGTAGCTAATGTATGTATTGTATACTACGATACATCTAATTGGAAAGTGTATATTGCACGGATTGAGAGAAAAATTAATATTATATTAAAATATAAAATAACATTATTAAGAACACTTGTATTATAATAATATAAAATACTAACCAAAATTAAATTATAATTTGAGTTTATAACATTTTTGTAACCAAATCACATAATATTAAAATTTGATATATGTACTATTTATATAATAAAATATATTATAAATTTTCACGAATATCTATATTAATTATTTTTGCATGCTTTATTTACAGGACTTTGTTAAAAGTTATTCTTTGTTATAAGGGTTAGATGTATATTCTACCTAAATTTTTATACTATATGATATTTTTATGTAAAACTTTTATACTATTAATAACATTACTATTTAATATATTTTTATCACAAATTCGTCCAAGGCAGGGGATTAAGCTAATTGTAAAGCTATTACAACTATTGAGAAAATTCAAACTAAAAGATCACCCATTAAATATAGGTGCGGGGACAAATCCCACAAATTCATATTTTATCTCGGTCCCGTTATCCATAAACAACAATTTTGTTCCGTCAATAAATATTCGCGACGAGATACGAGTCTTTGACTTTTTCATTCCAATAAGTTTTTCCCGTACATATTAATATTTGGGTTTTTCTCTTGGTGCCCTTAAGGTTTGGACTTATCCTCTTGCTATCCACCAAGTTTCAAAAACCTCTTGGTACTCTCATGGTTTTATTTATTTTTCTTTATACCCATTCTTTATATATTACATTAAAAAATCAGAAAAATAATTTTAAGACTAATTTTGACCACATTAAATATTAAACTAATAAATATATAATAGAATTATATTTTTTTTATATATTTTAATTAAAAAAGTAAATGAAAGATAAATTTATTTTATTAATGAAAATAAAAAGTTAATATTATTTTATTTCCGATTTAAAATAAAATATATAAAATAAAATTAAAAAAAATAAAAATTTGTTTAAGAGTCTAGAAATTTAAAAGTATTGTAAATCTTTTTGAAGTTCTATAATTATTTTAATTCAAAAAAATTTATTTATTTTATATTTCTAGTTTTTTAGTTTACAGGCTCTTACATTTTTAAAAAAAAATTTTAATAAAATTTCGAATTAAAATAAATGATATAAATTAAATTCAAAAAAAAATTACTATATTTTTAAATTTCTATCATCTTAAAAAAATTTATTTAAAAAAAAAATTGTTTCTAATTTAATTTTATATATATTTTATTTAAAATCTAAGACTAAAAAAAATATTGTAATTCATGAAATAAATATTACCTTTAATTCAAAATATAAAAGTTATATATAAAAACCAATTCTATCACTAGATTATTTTTTTTTCAATGAGGTCATAATTAGTTTTTTTTTTTTTTGATTTTTTGTTATTTTATAATGAACTTTTAATGTAATATATCAAGAATGGGTATAAAGAGGAAATAAATAAAATCACGAGGGTTGCAAGAGGATTTTTGAAACTTGATGGATACCAAGAGGATAAGGCAAAACCTCGAGGGCACTAAGAGGAAAAACTCTTAATATTTTAATCTAAAATATAAATCAAATTGAATCCTTGAACCAAAGACAATAGTTATTTATTTTTAAAAATTTATTAATGGCCAAATTGACATATAGTCGAATGACCTAAATATATTTGCGATTGTTAGAACAAATATGAATAAAACAATCCTTGATCGGCTCTCACATTTTGCAAAATTACAACCAAAACAATCCTTGATCGGCTCTCACAAATCAATGCAATCGGGCTTTTCAAACCCTAGAAGAATGAATTTAGCAAGACATACCTTAACTGAAATCCGAAGTTTATTATTTGAAGAGAAAAGGACCGGCCGGTCGATAGATGTATGGTAATCGGTCGATCGACGCTACAAACTTTGAACCGTCTATGAAACTTCGATTGAAAACTGGATGAAAAAACTAATGAACACCTTCAATGCATCATATAAATTTTATTCTATGGATTTGTTTTCGCATGAACTTGATCTATGTTTCGTACAATTTAGGTAAAAAAAATGTTTTAGCCTCGACTAAAAAGTGTTTCACAATATATAAAGATCGGAGGCACAAATAAGATTTTAGTTTAGAACTTTTAGGTGAATTTTGTGGACTAGACTTTGAAACGTTCTAAAAAATCACAAATTCTAAAGGTTGGATTTTACACAAACTAACACAATTAAAAAATTTTTTACTCAATTTACACACTTTCTTCTACCAAATTTTTTTAACATAAACTAGTGTAGTACCCGTGACTTGCACGGGAGTTCTAAAAGTTAAACTGATATTTTTTTTTATCACCGTAAATAAAGTTTTGATATAAATAAATATAAGTTTAATATATTTTGTGATGTAAAATAAAAAATAAATAAATATAAAAACTGAGAAATTAAAATTATATAATAGCAAGATTTATAAATAAAATATTTTAACGATAATCAAAATTGTATCGTTTATGATTATATAAATAGATGTGAATAAAATAATTATTATTATCAGTACAAATAAAAAATGCGAAATTTGTCTAGTTTCTCATCAAAAAAATTAAAATAAAAAATGTATAATTTATTAATATTATACAATATAGTTAGGAAATATTAATTTTTTATAAATATACCTAAAATTTAGCTACAATAATACAAAATAAATATTAGACTTAATATGGGAATAGTGAATGTTGTAATTAAGGAGTATGCAAGTTAAATTTGAAAACAATATTCGAGAATCAAAATTATCCAAATATGCGATTTATTGTAAGAATGACATGTGAAAATATCTTATGTGAGTTAATTAGGTTATGCTAACTGTCAAAATCCGAGGTGGCCTCACATAAAGACGACATGTGGCCAAATTCACTTCTGGTTTAATATTATATATAGTAGATAGCAGATGTAGGGCTGTGCAGAAATGAACCGGACCGGACCGGAAATTTACGGTCCAGTTCAGGACCGGTCCCCGGTCCATTATTTCAGAAATTTCCGGTCCCGGTCCTGGACCGGAAAAAACCGGTGGACCGGGTCGGACCGGACTTATATATATATATATATATATATATATATATATATATATATATATATATATATATATATATATATATATTTAAATTTTTTATGTTGAAATACTAAGTTAGGGTTAGGTTACTGGAACTATGTTCCGCTTCAGCCGCTTCTGAAGTTTAGACTCTTCAATTCATTCGGCGATTCGCAGTTTCGCCTCCTCGTCTCCAGTCGAACGGTCCTCGTCTCCTCGACCGCTTCTTGCCGAACGGTGACAGCGGTCCTCGATTTGCAGTTTCCTTGTCTCTAGTCGAATGGTCCTCGATTCGCAGTTTCGCCTCAGCACCTTGGGTCCTCGACTGCTTCTTGTCTGAGCTTGTCTGCAGTCGCCTCCGACTCTCCAGTCGGTCTATCTCTAGTCGAACGGCTCGACACTGCCAGTCAGCACTTCTCCGTCGCCTTCGAGCCTCCAGTCGGCACTTCACGGCTTCACACTTCCGGTGTATTTCCGGCGTCCCTATCTCGATAACAGGTTAGCATCTTAGCACTTCTCTTAGTTCTCGATAACAGGTTAGCATGCTGAATCTCAGTCTCGCCCTCGTCGACAGATCTCGGTGTGATGGTTGTATGCAGTATTCAGTATGCACGGTGACTCGGTGAATCTCGCCGATAGATCTCGCCTTCGAGTCTCCAGTATGCAGTATGCACTGTGAATCTCGGTGTGATGGGTAATACCCTTACTGTTGAGTGTTGACTGTTGTTGCAATGTTGCTTGTTGGTGATGTAATTGGACATTGCAAATTAAATTTTAGTGTATGTTTCCTCGATTTGCAAATTGAATAGGGTCACATGTGATTAGCAATTTAGCAGATTAGGGTAATGATTAGCAGATTAATTTTCTTGCATTATCAAATCCATTATATATTATTTTATTTTTTTAAATCGGTACATTTGGTTTTGATATATGATGATATTAGCATTTTAGCACATATAATTTCCGGTCCCGGATCAGTCCAGTCCGAGATTGAAAGCACAAATAAATGAAATAATACCAAGTTCCGGTCCACGATCCAAAAATATCCGGTCCACCGGTCCAGACCGAGACCGGAAATTCCGGTCCGGTCCGGTCCGATCTGGACCGGTTGCACAGCCCTAAGTAGATGTACGTCATTATAAGATTATATCACACTTTGCAAATTTGTCTTTTCATATATTAAGAAATATTTTGCTTTAATTGATACAAAATAACGTAAGTTAATAATAACTACTAGCTTAGTACCCGTGTCTTGCACGCAACTTGTTTAAATCTTTTGTAACACCCGAATTCTAAGAATCTGGAGCGTCACTGGCTAGGACCTCACAGTGAATCTCGACTTTAGTTTGACAATAATAACTACAGGCTTTGCAACAAGACACAAATATTAAAACGTCAAATTTCTGATAAAAGTTACTAAAAGGAATAAAGACACCAATAAACATGACATCAACCAACCTCTCGGTAGGAATAAGTCTAAACGATATTGTATAAATAAACCAAAAAACAAATAACCCGATCTTAGTATGGAAAGTCGGCTGACCACTCCACTCTCGATTTCTCGGTAGAGATCTATCCTGCAAAAACCTAACAACACGGTAAAACCGTTAGCTACAATTCTAATACTAAGGTCATTAAAGCACAACCACATATAAAGAAAAATATGGTAAATCAATCAACATGCACACTCAAGGTATCGGTTTACTATCTTTCATTAGGTGGATCCAGTCATTCTACTTTCCAGTTTTTCCTTGTAACACACAAGTTTCCCGACTCTTGCCCCCGTCCCCGTTAACTAGTAGGTCTGGTGTTTGTACCTCTTTTCCTATACACTACTGGACTGGTCGCAGGGCAATCCTCCGACACCATCGGCCCGGAACGACGGTTACGGCACGTTATCATACACTTGTGCCTCTCTTTAAAACTAAAAATACAACGATCTAGTCGGTTCATTTTAATTCACAAGAATAACACACACTACCCTAGTGCACACTTGATATTAATAGGTAGCTAAGTAAGTCCTACAAACTCACCTTATCAGTACCGGTCTCAACGTCTCGCGATCTTGCCAGTCAAAGATCCGATTATCCTGATCAATCATTTATCCTTAGAACTCATTCACCCTTAATATTATTCGACTTATCATCCTACATAATCAGGGTATGATATCTAGCATCGATACCCTGACTTTCTTAAACAACTTAGGTTCGGGGACCTACACGTCCATTTCCAATTCTCTTATCGTCATCATAGTTGTTTCACCAAAATTCCGTTATCTCGGGAATCCATATTAAATCTCACATTATCACTCTGCTTAACTATTCAAAATTATTCGGTTCCTCTAGCACACTCCGTAATTATCTGTCATTTCATTAATATTTCACTAACTCTGAAGTTCCTCATTATTCTAAGATGATCAATTTGTTTAATCTTCTCGTTCCAGTTCCATTCATAATAACTCTCTCAACTCGTTCCAATTTCACATTCCCGTCATTCCATGCAATTCCTCAATTATACTTCATTTCACATTCGCACATAACTAAAAGAAAATATCCACTAGTTTAATTCACTAAATTATTTCAGCAACTTCCTTACTAGCTCACCCATCTTCTAATAAATCCACAATTCTTATCTGTTCACATTTTACTAACGTTCTACTTCCTCTAAATTATGGTTCGGTTTCACTATCCGATTTACATCACTATATCATTAATACATCTTCTCAATTCCGCTAAATCCAACATGAAAGTTTCCTAATTAGTTCCGCATTATCAATCATTTCAACATTAATATCCACTAATTAATAACTAAATTATTATTTAATAAATTAATTAACTAAATTTATAAATCATGATTACATTGTATCGGAAGTTAACTTGACGGAAAGGAAATGGGTTTGGGTCCAACCGGAAACGGAATTAAGTTGCAAGCGGTGAATGACACTTGATGGCACCAAGCGGCGTCGATGCGGCGGCGACCGGACTTTGATGGCTAACCGGTAGTCTCGTTGTCTACGGTTCTACAGGAGATTAACAGTGGAGTTGTTTAGGAAGAACGCAAGGGGGAAAAGTGAGGGAGAATGGTGAGTGTTTTTTGTTTTGTTTTGAGATTTATATAGATTATTTTGTGGCGGCATTCATGATCATAATAACGCAGAGTAACGGTCGCCATTATGGAGGCATTCATGACCATAATAACGTAAAGTACCGGTCACCATTATGACGACATTCATGGCCATAATAACGTAGAGTAACGGTCGCCATTATGACAACATTCATGACAATAATAATATGGAGTAATGGTCGTCATTATGTAGCATATGTCTTCAATGGTTTCCGTCATCAAGGTTTTTGGGAATATTAATAAAATTTTAATTAAAATTTCGAATTTTTCGGTTATTACATCTTTAATTATATTTTATATTATTATAAAAAAAATTAGAACTAAAAATATATTAATTTTGCAATAAAATACATAAAAATAAACTATATAATAAGATAAGATGTTATAGAAAAGTAACGTCAATAGAAGTTAACTGACAAAGATAAATGTAATTTGTCACAAAAAATTAAGCATGAACCTCATCACAAATAGGGCAAAGATATTAAGTATAAATTAATTATCTCAATGGTTTATAGAAAAGTAATAGAAAATACATGAAAAGATTATAAATATTTTTATCTATAATTTTTGTATGTTATTCTTACAAATAATTCATTATATACATATCATGCAAATTAATTTTCTTAAAAAATTATAAGTTAAGGGAAAAAAAAAATCATATTCTAGTTTCTACACGTACGATTTTAATATGAAATCATTTCATCAAAATTTTATTTATGTATAAAGATTGATTAATATAAATAGATGTATATGTTTAATCAATTCAATTTAACCCATTTTACGGGATATAATCAACGTACTCATTAAGGAAGATTAATATGTAAAGATATACAAATATAATTTTAATTATGTAAAACCGAATTGAGTAGAATATTTACGAACATGAAAATTTTAATTTACACTTTAATTTTTGAAATTATGTCATATTATTATTTAAAAATGTTTAAAGACAAACATAACATTAAATTTTATATGGTTATAAACTCATACAAAAGAATATGAGATCAACTATGTTGGAGATTTGGTCTAAGTCTTCATTGTAACCATTGAGCTTGTCTCGAGACAAGGTGCAATGAGTTGTTCACATGTGTGTCACTATGGTATGGGTTGCGGGAGGCAAGCTAAGTGACCGGCACTAAGAGCAACTAGTATTGTAAGGGGAGTCGAATCGAAACAAGGTGATCTACGACAAGGTCAACCTGTGCCAGATTTTACAAGGCCGATACTTGGGGCTTTTAGCCACAGTTTCTCGGCACACCTTTGGTTCTTAGGCCTTGTATTGGCTAAAGAACATGTGGTTAAAAATTGGGAGCAATCCAAGCTCAAATGCTTAGTGAATGTCAATGAGGCAGCTAATAAGCTTCTTTAGGAGCTACACTAGATGGAGTTAAGATATTGAGTATTTGCGGATCTTGGAGCTTACCCTAGCTATGTAAAAGTGAATAAAGCTCACTGGAAGTGTTTGAACAAACAAAAATAAGCTAGCTCCGGGGAGCGGTTTTGGGCTCCTTGTTCGGGCCTCGGGCTGCGGGCTTTTCAAGGGTTTCAAGGCCCATTGTCCAAATAACTTCCGAGTAACTTCCCTAACCACTTTTAACCGCTTTTTGGCGGTTATAACTTCCCAAAAACGTTGGCCCCTATGCCTATATAAGGGAGAGCCATTTACACTTGATTATTCATTCGTTTTTGCAGCAAATAAGCTTTTAGTTCCATTGTATTGACATTGGATATGCCTTCTTATAGCTTGTTTGCAAAACTCGAAAGACCAGTATAGTTCCTTTGTATTGACAAAGGATAGGCATCCATCTTAGATTGGTTTTGTATTGACGAAACCTAGGAATACCCTTTCTTTACAAAGTAAGACAAGTAAGTCACTTACTTAGTCTTTGTAACGTGTAACGTTTTATCCCACTAAGGTATTTGGATATTCCCGGTGTAGGAAAAAATTCACTTAGAAGGAAAATTCTTTTATGAATGACTCATTACATAATCCAAGTCAATGTTTTAAACATATAAAAATCGGTTTGTAAGACTTGCAATTGAACTTAATTTATATTAGAGTTTCGTCTACTCCTTTCGGAGATTACAAATCTTGGTTGGGTTTCGTCTACTCCTTTTCGGAGATTACAAACTCTTGGTAGGGTTTTGTCTACTCCTTTGTGGAGATCACAAACTCTCTCTCTCTCTCTCTCTCTCTCTCTCTCTCTATATATATATATATATATATATATATATATATATATTAATTTGATTGGAAACTGGGTGAGACTACGGCCCTTTGGTCTAAAACCGGACACATAAACTCCAACAATCTTCTAAGTGTATTTATTGTTTTGTAGAATTGGATTGGTCAATAATGAGTAATGTAACACCCCGAATCCGTAGGACTCGAGGCGCTACTGGGCTAGGATCTCACAATGGATCCTGACCCTAGCCTGACAACAAGTTCACTGGATCTTACAACAAGACACAGATAGATTAAAACCAAAACATGAAACTGATACAGAAGTACCGTTGAGTACAGATAAAACATAACTATACATAACCAAAAGACCCCATATCCCACGATATCAACCTAGTGTACGGAGCCCTCAGCGGATCACCCCATCTGGATCACTCTGCAGTGCTCCTAACCTGCAAAGGATCTACAACACGGTATAAAACCGTTAGCTAACCAAACCTATATAAGATAATACATAAGCACAAACACACGTCATGAAATAATAAACACGTCATCATGCTATCACACATTTACCCGGTTAATTATCTTTATAAAGTCCAACACTCAAATCGCATATGTATAGATGTATATGAATATATGTGACACAAGGAATATAACCCTCGCCTCTTGGGGATGTTGCCAGCTGGAGTGGTACGTGAATCGGTCACCGTCCCCGTATACCCTATGGGAGTGGAGAAAGCCCGTCCCACTGAACCAAATCTGGCCTGTCCGCAGAGAACCTCCCTGTCTCAACGCCGGATGACAGGGCAAAGCTGTCACAACCCTACAATGGGCAGTCACTAAACCATAGGTCGGTAATCATCACAACGCATGCTATCAAACATATATCACACACCACTCATGCATACATCCAATATAATGATGGTAGCTAAGTAAGTCCTATGGACTTACCTCAACCTCAAAAGTAGTCTCAAACCCGATCAGCTCCAACTCTAGAGAACAACACTGCCTAATGACAAGGCATAACAAGATATCAAACTCCTATCCATCAAAGGGGTCACACCTAGACCCAAGGGATCCATAAGGATCGTATCCTAACTCATAAACCTCAAATAAACGATATCATACTCATCATCATTCTAACCTCAAACACGTACCTAGCATTCTACTAACCCGCTCATACTAGGAAAGGAAAGGATCTACCTTACTCTAGGTAGAACCAGGACAAGACGCACCTGCGTGATAAGAGAGACACAAGGGCAGAGGAAGGCAACTCGCAGTCGCAGCGACACTCAGCCGCAGGAGCGGTGCTAGTGGCCGCAGGCAAGCGCGGGCGCGGGCGCAGGTGCTGGGACCGTGGCCGCGGGGGCGGCAGCTTCCGGGCGCGGGTGCGTTGACAAGGCTCCCGCAGGTGCGGCATCACTGGAACGCGGGGACGGTGACAGTGCAGAATGTGATCCCGCGGTTCCTCTTCGGCTCTTCACGTGATCAATTCACGTCTTCTCCATTCCATAACCACACACATCCATACACAAGCACATTCCAACATCAATATACCTCAACATACATCTAATCCTAAGCTAGGCAAAGGAATCAAGAAAGAAGAAAGAAAGAAGAAGCAAGATAACTTACCACACTTGTGGTCGTAGGCTGCAAGGAAGATCAGAACAGCACTACCAGCTGGCTCTCAAGCTCAGCAACAACGACCATCAACATCAACATCATCATCCACACAACAACTCTTCTAAACTCTAAGGAATTCAAGATCAAGAAGGAGAGAAGGAAAGAAGAACGTGAGAAGGCTGGGAAATGAAGTGAAGATGAACCCTTGATCCAGCCAAGGACGAGGCTTAAGAGGGAAGGAAGTAAAGAGTAAAGCACAAGTCAACCGGTCAACAAAGCCGGCTGCAGCCGCAGGATACCGCAAGGGCGGGTTCCTTGGCCGCAGGGGCGGATAACTGGACGAGCCGCAGGGGCGGCTCCCTAAACACGCGGGGGCGGCTAAGGCCAAAACAAGCTCCAAAGACTAAGGCTCTTACAAGTAAGACGTTAATGACGGAAATGACTTCTCGCTTTGGGAAGTTGGATAAGTTTGAGGGTGTGGACTTTAGGAGGTGGCAAAAGAAAATGCACTTCCTCTTGACTACACTGAAAGTTGCTTATGTCCTCACGACACCTAGACCGGCCGATCCGGTTAATGATATGGTGGAGGAAATATCGGTTGTCCGACAAATGAGCAAATGGGATAATGATGACTACATATGTCGTGGTCATATTCTCAATGGCTTGAGTGATGCATTGTTTGACGTCTACCAAAGTGTAGAGTCATCAACATTGTTGTGAGATCAACTTGAGTCTAAATATATGGCGGAGGATGCATCATCTCGCAAATTCTTAGTCTCAGATTTTAACTCGTATAAAATGGTGGACTCAAGGCCGGTAATGGAACAATATAATGAATTTCTCCGGATTCTTGGGAGGTTCACTCAACATACCATGCATATGGATGAAACCATTGCGGTTTCGTCTATAATGGATAAGATCCCCCCTTCATGGACGGACTTCCGCCATGTGCTAAAGCACAAGAAGGAAGAACTCACGTTGGTGGAACTTGGGTCTCACCTTCAAATTGAACAAGGCCTTAGGGCACAAGAGGGTGGAATCAAGAAGGATGATAAAAATTCTACTTCCCACGAGGCCAAAATGATGGATGACAAGGGCAAAAGGAAGAGGTCCAAAGGAAAGGACAAGGACAAGGGAAAGAAGTCCAAGAAGTCCAAGAAGGATAATGTTGACAAGAAATCGAAAGGTGCTTATTGGAAGTGTGGCAAGACTGGCCACTTCAAGCGGGATTGTAAGGCTAAGGTCGATGGATCCAAGGGTGGAGGTCAAAGTGACCAAAACCCCCAAAACCAAGGTAACTCTCTTATGAGTCTTGATTCTAACTTTGATATAAATTCTGATTTGAATTATGTTTCATTGACTATTGAATGTTTGTCCATGGAGGATGATGACCTTGGATGGTGGGTGTACTCGGGTGCAACAACTCACGTTTGCAAAGATCGGCGTTGGTTCAAGACGTATGCCGTCTCTAACGATGGAGCACTCATACATATGGGAAACGAGTCTACGACCCCCGTTCTAGGAAAAGGGCGGGTTGATCTATACTTCACAAGTGGCAAAACACTAGTCTTGTCAAATGTACTACATGCACCGGCCATTAGAAAGAATGTGGTTTCCGGTGGTGTACTTAATAGGCTTGGCTTCAAACAAGTCATAGAAGCTGACCGCTATGTATTATCTAGGAGAGGTACATTTGTAGGCTTTGGCCATTGGAACAACAATATGTTTCTTCTCTCTTTATGTAATAAACTTTCTAATATTATTAATAATAAGAATAGTTTGTTTACATTGTCATCTTCTTCCAATTGTGATTTTGTTAAATGGCATGCACGACTTGGACATGTTCACTTTAAACGTATGAATGACATGACTAAGGATTGTATTTTACCTAAACTTGACTTACCAAAAGATAAGTGTAAAACGTGCATGTTGACCAAAATAACAAGACTTCCATTTCCTAGAATTGAAAGAGAGCAATCGATTCTCGGCTTAGTCCACTCGGATCTAGGTGACTTGCACTCTACTCCTTCATTAGGAAAGAAGAAGTATTACGTAATATTCATAGATGATTACTCTAGGTATTGTTACGTTTATCTACTATTTGCAAAGAGTGATGCCTTAGACAAATTCTATGTTTTTAAGAATGAATCTGAGTTACAACAAGGTACCTTAATAAAAAGAATACGCACGGATCGTGGTGGTGAATTTATGGATAAGGAATACTTTGAGAGTGTCGGGATCATACATGAGACCACGACACCTTACACACCACAATCAAATGGTGTGGCCGAACGAAAGAATCGAGTGCTTAAAGAGATGGTCAATGCGATGCTCTCTTACTCGGGTCTTAAGAATTCGTTTTGGGGTAAAGCTATGCTCACGGCAAACTACTTGCTTAATCGTGTTTCAAACAAAAGAAGCAAGAAGACTCCTTATGAATTATGGTTCAAAAGGAAGCCAAACCTACACTACTTGCGAGTGTGGGGATGTCGAGCCATAGTTAGGCAAAATGACAATAAACGTAAGACTTTAGGTGAAAGAGGTGTTGAGTGTGTGTTCATTGGCTATGCCAAACACTCCAAAGCTTATAGGTTTTATGTGATAGAACCAAATGACTTCATCTCGGTCAATACCGTTATAGAGTCTAGAGATGCCATCTTTGATGAAGATCGTTTCACCTCGGCTCCTATGCCTAGGGAAGTGATCAACATGACCTTAGATGAGATACACCCAAACAAACGTCGTAGGATTCAAGTTGAATCACGGCAAGCCTCACATGGGCTTGACTCGGCGGAGATTGCTCCTATGAGCACTATTTTGTCCCAAAAATCAATTTCCCAAGTATTCTTGGTTGAAGGCTAAAGGGATAATGAAATGGATCGTCACTCTTACTTTCATATAGATGAGGATCCAAAGACATTTGAGGAGGCCATGAAGTCTCAAGATGTTGCCTTTTGCGAGGAAGCAATCCAAGAGGAGATGGACTCCATTGTGTGCAACCACACATGGGAGTTGGTCAACCTTCCTTCCGGTTGCAAACCTTTTGGGTGCAAATGGATCTTCAAGAGGAAGATGAAAGTTGACGATTCCATTGACAAGTTTAAAGCACGCTTGGTCATCCAAGGCTTTAGACAAAGGGAAGGTGTCGATTACTTTGACACATACGCTCCGGTGGCTAGGATTACAACCATTAGGTTATTAATAGCTATGACGGCTATACACAATCTAGTGATTCACCAAAGGGATGTCAAGACGGCATTCCTTAATAGTGATCTAGATGAGGAAGTGTATATGAGACAACCCGAAAGGTTTGTCTTGAAAGGACAAGAACACAAAGTGTGTCGCTTGATCAAATCCTTGTATGGACTAAAGCAAGCTCCAAAACAATGGCATCAAAAGTTTGATGATGTCGTATTGTCAAATAGATTTAAGATAAATCAAGCTGACAAGTGTGTCTATAGTAAGTTTGATCATACCGGTCAAGGTGTGATCATATGGTTATATGTTGATGACATGTTAATCTTTGGAACGTACAAACCAAAGACAAGTAGACCTCACTAAGGATTTCTTGTCCACTAAGTTTTCAATGAAAGACCTAGGTGAGGCGGATGTGATTCTAGGCATAAGAATCAAACGTGATGCTAAAGGCTTAAGCCTCACACAATCACACTACATTGAGAAGGTTGTCAAACGCTTCCAATGTGATACGAGTACAACTGTTAGTACTCCTATGGACTCAAGTGAGAAGTTGATGCCTAACCAAGGATCGGCCGTTTCTCAACTTGAGTATGCACAAGTAATAGGATGTTGTATGTATGCAATGACTAACACTAGGCCAGATATTGCTTTTGCCATTGGTAAATTGAGTAGGTACACGAGTTGTCCTAGCTCACAACATTGGAAAACACTACGGCGTGTGCTTAGGTACCTCAAGGGGACCATGGGTTTTGGCATCCTGTATACTAAGTATCCTTCGGTGATAGAAGGCTACTCAGATGTGTCATGGATCACTAATTTAGAGGATCACTCGTCCACAACTGGATGGGTTTTCTTGCTAGGTGGTGGTGCCATTTCGTGGGCTTCAAAGAAGCAAACGTGCATCACAACCTCGACCATGGAGTCCCGAGTTTGTAGCACTTGCCGCTGCCGGCAAGGAAGCTGAATGGCTAAGGAATGTGGTTCTAGAAATTCCTCTATGGCCAAAACCGGTTTCTTCTATCTCCATTAATTGTGATAGTGCAACTACGTTGGCTAAAGCTTATAGTTAAACGTACAATGGGAAATCAAGACATCTTGGTGTGAGACATAGCTTGGTTAGAGAGCTCATAACTCACGGTATAATATCGGTCGATTTTGTGAGAACACATAATAATCTAGCCGATCATTTAACCAAGAGCTTGGCTAGGGACTTAGTTCAAAAGTCAGTCAAGGGGATGGGGTTAACGACCTAAACTAAAAACGACTTGTCGTGGGACACCCAATTCGCATATGGCTTGATGCCTTATCCGAATTCAATGAGGCAAGCCCATTCCAAGAAGTTGTGAGCATAAAATGTCCATCCAAGGTAATGCTCTATGCCTATATAATATGTATAGTTTGAAATAAGCAATTTCTTAACAACTCTTTTGAAAAATTGCAATTATAGGTGCAAGAGCATAAGAGAGTTGGCTACGTGAACGTGAAGTGTCAAGGCTTCTTCAAGGGAGTGTATGGTCGACTCGCCTTTATGTTCATTAGAGGATTAGGACACAATAGCCTTTAAATGTGTCATTTTTTTTGTAAAGGAAATGTAAATTTCGTGTATGTTGCCTTCATGTACTTAGACAAGTTAAGTGGTTCAATCCATTGGGACACCACGATGCTTTAGTGCAGAATGTGTAATTATACTAATTCAATAAATTCAATCGAAAGACATTTATGATTATGCGAATATTTTGTTTGGATGTATGTCTATAAAAAGTTTCTTGACTTTGCTCAAATGGGGGGAGGAATGTTGGAGATTTGGGCTAAGTCTTCATTGTAACCATTGAGCTTGTCTCGAGACAAGGTGCAATGAGTTGTTCACATGTGTGTCACTATGGTCTGGGTTGCGGGAGGCAAGCTAAGTGACCGGCACTAAGAGCAACTAGTATTGTAAGGGGAGTCGAATCGAAGCAAGGTGATCTACGACAAGGTCAACCTGTGCCAGATTTTACAAGGCCGATACTTGGGGCTTTTAGCCACAGTTTCTCGGCACACCTTTGGTTTTTAGGCCTTGTATTGGCTAAAGAACATGTGGTTAAAAATTGGGAGCAATCCAATTGTTGGATTCAAGATTTGTCAAGATTAAAGTTTAGATTAAAGTTTCAGACTTTTATATTGAGTTTTGTTAGAAGACATTGTTGGATTCAAGATTTGTCAAGATTGAAGGTTTCCATTTATTGAAGTTAAGTTCTTTTTATTCCTCTTTGTCATTTATTTATTTGTCTTTCTTTGATATGATTGTTATTGGCTAGAACCTTGTGGTTCCAAGGTTGACAGAAATTTTTTTATGCCTTGGATTATGATGGATTAGATTGTGCTTTGTTTTGACTTTGAATTGCTTGAAATCCTAATGGTTGACTTGTACTTAAACCTAGTTAGAATCCTTCTAGCTAGTAACCTAAGTTGGAATTGAGACTTACCCGGTGATATCCCTTCATAGATACATGTGTGACTGATCATAGGTAATAAAGGTTTTTCCTTTATTGGTTGAATGTGTTTAGATTCCTTTCTAAGTAGGGTAATACCTGAGACTTACCCGGTAATGGTTTGCCTTTCCCTTAGTTTGTAATCTGGTTTGTTTAGAATTTCCTACCTCTCTACCTTGAGACTTACCCGGTAATAGGTAGTTGGTTTGGAACTAGATAGTCTTGAGACTTACCCGGTAATAGACTGTCAGCCTAGAAACGTTCATCCTTGTGGCTTTTCTACCATATGTTTTTGTGAGTCTTCCTGAATCTATATGTATAAACAATGATATTAAACCCTTGGAATCCATTTTCTTCCCTTTAACTTGATTATCTTCGTTTTCCCTTTTTATTTTATTTGTCTGTTTTGACTTTCAATCAATAGTGACAATTGATTGCGAGTCCTTAAATCCCTTTTCAAAACCCTTTTGATTTTCCCCCCTTATCTTTTCCAACCTCCTGTCTTTCTATTTTATTTATAATCATTATTGCATATTAATCCTCCCAGTCCCTGAGATCGACCCTGGAATACTTACCTTTACTGTGATTGACCCATACACTGTGAGTTCGTTGCTATTTAGGGAATTATTATAGGTTATAAATATAAAACTATCCCTTCCTTGTTTTACTAACTTATAGGTTTTTATCATTATTGATAAAGGTTAATAGGGGTGTAAAATCAGCGAACAGAAGTGTTTGGACAAATAAAAATAAGCTAGCTCTAAGCTAGCTCCGGGGAGCGGTTTTGGGCTCCTTGTTCGGGCCTCGGGCTGCGGGCTTTTCTAGGGTTTCAACTTTCAAGGCCCATTGTCCAAATAACTTCCGAGTAACTTCCCTAACCACTTTTAACCGATTTTTGCGGTTATAACTTCCCAAAAGCGTTGGCCCCTATGCCTATATAAGGGAGAGCCATTTGCACTTGATTCTTCATTCGTTTTTGCAACAAATAAGCTTTTAGTTCCATTGTATTGACATTGGATAGGCCTTCTTATAGCTTGTTTGCAAAACTCGAAAGACTAGTATAGTTCCTTTGTATTGACAAAGGATAGGCATCCATCTTAGATTGGTTTTGTATTGACGAAACCTAGGAATACCCTTTCTTTACAAAGTAAGACAAGTAAGTCACTTACTTAGTCTTTGTAACGTGTAACGTTTTATCCCACTAACGTATTTGGATATTCCCGGTGTAGGGAAAAATACACTTAGAAGGAAAATTCTTTTATGAATGACTCATTACATAATTCAAGTCAATGTTTTAAAAATATAACAATCGGTTTATAAGACTTGCAATTGAACTTAATTTATATTAGAGTTTCGTTTACTCCTTTCGGAGATTACAAACTCTTGGTTGGATTTCGTCTACTCCTTTTCGGAGATTACAAACTCTTGGTAGGGTTTTGTCGACTCCTTTGTGGAGATTACAAACCCTTGTTTAATAATTTGTTTTCACTTCAAGATAATTATATATATATATATTAATTTGATTGGCAATTGGGACAACCGTCTACTCACTTAAGTGAGACTACGACCCTTTGGTCTAAAACCGGGCACATAAACTCCAACAAACTCTATGAGGTAAATTTCTTTTTTTCAATGACAATAAGTTTATATCAAATCAAAAAAACAAAATATGACAAAATGAGGTGGAACGCTTTGAAGACGACATGTGGCTATATTCCCTTATGTTATAGTATTATACTAGTTTTAATACCCGTGTCCTACACAGGTTAGACGATAATTACGTGTCATAAAAAATGTTTGATAATTCATTATGTTGAGAATTGGATTAATTGTTATGTGATACTTGTTGTAAGGATGTATTTTTCACAATATGAATGGAATCAAGGAAGAATACAAATCCTGCAATAACAATCGGGAAAGAGGAATTCTGGACAATATCATCTGAGATACTCGAATGTCAAAGTTAGTATAAATCCCAAAAAGGATTAGAATTTATTAAATTAAATGTTAGAGTATGTGATGTGATTAACGAATATACGATATTGTAAAATTGATAAAGTGACCGCACGAAAGTACACTAAGTATCAATTCACGGGTTGTTTTAATGTATAAGATAGATAAGAAGTCATGTGTAAAACATATATTAACAAAAAAAAAAGGAAGGATAAACAAATCATAAAATTTAAATTAATAATATTAAATAACAATATATTAAAATGTAAATGAAAGAAATTTATAAAATATAAGTAGCATGTCTAAGTTAAAAATTACAATATCGAATAGTTAAATTTAAATAGTAAATTACCTAACAATTAATAAGACTAATAGCATATGTCAAATTATTATAATAAAAATATTAATAAAAAGATTTTTTTAAAAAGAAAAATCTCAAAATAAAATTTTTAAAATTATTTAAAATATAAACAAAAGAGTAAATTACACAAAACCACCTCTTATATACCTTACTTTTCACTTAACCACCTCTTATTTTTTAATTTTCATTTAACCACCTCTATTCCTATTATGTTATCAAACAACCACCCTACACTTACTCTGTTAGTTTGCCATTAAAAATTTGTGGCCCACTGAGTAATTATTTATCTTCAATTTAAAAAATAATTTACAATTACTTCTTTAAATTTTAAAAACCCAAAAAATACGTTGCCAAACATTAAAAAAGTAATTTACTTGTTTCTTCAAACTAAAACCCTATTTGATAGGAACAGTGTTTCTAGTTTCCACTGTCCACAAACTCATACTCTAATGGTTATTAATCGAAAAGAAGTGAATCCAACAAACCTATTTATATAGGAGAGGATGACCTCCACTATCACACACTTTCAACCTATTCAATCAAGATATGTAGAAGAATACATTTATTGGGACCTTAGTGTTCGCTGACGGCCACAACGAGGTATGAATACCTTTTTCAAATTTGCAAAGTTGTTTGACAAAAAAATGACGAAATTAAAGTAACGTGCTTGCTGAATTTGTGTTCTTCGGAAACAATTTGAATTAGAACCACACCCTCCATAAATTGTGGGCCTCCGATGACAAAATCCGATGATAACAACCATGGAACAAGAGAAAATTGAAGACGAAACAGGGTATAAAAAGGAAGACGGAGAATCTGGAGATGGCTGCTCTACGGATGGTGATGGTTGAGGCAGCTATGGCTCGAGTTGTGCGTGTTGATGGGCTCTGAACATTTTTTTTGGAAACTTTCCTTTGAATGTTCAAGGGGCTGCCACTGTAACTTATACCCATTAATATATTCAATGTTTGACTTTCAAAAAAAAATCTTACTATTTACCCCCAAAATAGTCACTATCGATAAATAGTGCTAGTTTTTTGCTTTTCTGCTTTTTATCCCTACTTTTAGCTAAATTACAGATTTCAGTCACAATTTTATATATTACACACAATTATCCAAGCTGACACACTTGTTTTAATTTATGGACTTTACGTGGTACTTGCTACCATAATCTACTAACTATATTATGAATAATAAATTTTATATGATCACATGTCCACCATGCTCCGTAATTAAGAAATTAAAATGAGAGAGTTTTGACCGTTACCTGGACGTAATATCACTGGACCTCCGGTGTTCTTGTAGCTTCCGGCTTTTTAGGGGTTGCTAATCCTCAACCAGGACTACCTTAGCCCAAGCACAGCACAAATCTGTTTCGTTTCCTACCTCAGACCGTAGTCTCTCACTCAAATCTCTCTTTTTATGAGGATGGAGGAAATGTAATCAACAAAATAGATTATTCAAAACATAGCTTTCAATTAAGTAGTTTTTCCTGACTTAAAAACAAACTTTTATTGATTTTGAAAGAGGATTACAAGCACTCAAACACACTGGAAATTAAAGACTTGACTCACTTTAAACACTTCAAGCTAGAAAGATCCATCGAGGTGTTTTGACTTAGAGAGAGGAGGAACCACTTCTTTGTAAGCTCAAAATCGTTTCACTTTCTCTTTCTATTTTTTGGTGTTTCTTACTCTTAGACTCTATGGCTTTCGATGCCTTACAATGACTCACAAGGGGTCTTATTTATAGAGGCGGAGAGGCATTGGATGCCTTTGCTCTATTACCATTTTACCCCCGACACACACTAGTGACTCTGACTCACTCACATGGCTAACAGTGCCAACGTTCAATAATTCAAAAAGAAAAAGAAAAAGCTGAAAGAAAGTGACAGACTCTGACACAACACTCACGAGATTCCTTCAGGCTTGTGATGATGATGTTTCTTGAATAATCCATGCAATTATTGATATTGTACATTCCTTCTTCTCCGATGTTTTTTTTCGTAATCACTTTCGCAATCCTCATTAATGGCATCATAAATGTTCTTAGCATATTCTTCATCCCAACTTAAGAGGGTGTCGAAGAAAGTATCTTGACATTTTGAAGACATGAATGTTCCCAACTCTAAGTCCTTTATGTAGTCTGAAATTGAATCTGAGGACTCGATGGCTTCTGAGAAATATGGTCGTAAAACTTCAGGAATTACCACCGTAGTAAAACCAATCTTGAATATAGTACTAGTCTTCTCTTTCATGTGTTGCTTAATATACTCATAGATGTAGAAAAATCCGGTTCCTCTGGCTTGGATATGATCTTTAATGGTGGGTTGAGTTACAAAGATTGGATCTTCAGAGAACTGATCTGTATGTGTTCTGAATATGATTAAGTAATGTGGTGCCCTTGTTCTTCCTCCTTCAACCTCCATAATTGCTGGGTGAATATAATAAAATAGGGGATATCCCTTCCATTTCTTGGCCCTGTTAAACACATAGTTTTGAAATTTTGTCAAATGCTTTCTAAGTGGACTCCGTGGTGATGGAAGGCTTCCAAATAGTCCGTGACACATCCAATAATCCCAAGCATATAGAATGTCTTCTTCTCTAGTTGGGTTTGATGGCAAACTTAATCCCTTCATTCCAGATCAATTGAATCCGTGTGCCATGGTACTCCATTCATGGTAAATATCGTAGTATGGACATTCAGTACTGCTCATCACATAAGTATACCAGCTAGGAAACTCTTTGTACTTCCAGTAGCCTCTCATCTTTTCTTGAATATCAAAAGGAAGGCAAAGCATGAACTTAACTATCTCCAGCTCTAGAATCCTCCGAGTCATTCTGTCGCAAGATAGGATCAAACCATTTCGAGATCTTTTTTCTGAAATTTTTTGCATAAGATTAACATAATAATAACTAAGAGGAGAAACCCATCTTAGATGATAATCAGTTTCTTCTTTATATTTTTTCTTGTCTGCCTCCTCTATTGGCATCAAGAGGGCAGACTGTACCATTTCGTCCAACTCGTCTTTGTCGTCTGTAGTCCCTTGGGACTTGTATAGTTTTCCAATTATCGTTTTTCTTTTCGACCAACTGGGAGATGCCATCGATTGCTTGGGAAGACTCATACGCAAGCTCTCGAGTTAGGCTATCTGCCAAAGAGTTTTTTGATCCCTGCACATGTTCAATGTCAAAGGAATATTGATTAAGTGTGAGTTGCCAACGCAGGAGCCTCCCTTGCGCTTTCATGTTACTCAGATTATTACGAACAAAACCTAATATTCCTTTGCAATCACTTCTGATAGTGAAATGTTTTGGAGCAAGAAAAATTATAAATTTATCTATCCCTTTTAGGATAACAAGTATTTCTTTCTCCATAGTGGTATAATTGCATTCGGCTTTGTTGAAACTTCCACTACTATACCTGCAGAGCTTATTATCTTTTTTAATTTTTAAGATAGCTCCCCAATGATAGTTACTTGCATCAGTTTCAAGTACTAGATCATCATCCGCATTAGGTAAGGTTAAAACTGGTAGCTTCTTACAACATTTTTTAAGATCTTGAACTATCTGAGTGTCCAGATTGGTCAAAGTCCAAATTTGTTCTTTTATAAGCTTAACTTGTAGAGGTTTTCTAAGCTTAGCGAAATCCTTGATAAAGTCTGAAGCATATGCGAGACATCCTAGAAACATCTCTAGTTGCTTTCTATCTTCTATTTTATCTGGAAAATTTTCTATCTTTTCTAGAACATGTTCTTGCAATACTATATCTCCACCTTTTATTTTTACCCCAAGGAACTCTATTTCTTGTTCAGCGTAGATGCATTTCTTTTGTCCTAAGATGATGCCATGATTTATACATTTCTGCGTTACAGCCTTAAGGTCATGCATATGTTGTTCTAGTGTTTTAGAGAAGATTAAGATATCATCTATATAAACCAGACAACAATGTTTTAGGTTTTCAAAAATCTTATCCATTCTCCTTTGAAATATCTGAGGTGCATTTTTTAGTCCAAAGGGCATAACTAACCATTCATAATGTCCCTGAGGTGCACTAAATGCTGTTGACGGAATACTATCTTTATCCATCTTAACTTGCCAATATCCACTTTTGCAGTCCATTTTAGAGAACCAAGTGACTCCTTGGATTCTATTAAATAAGACTGTTTTATTAGGGATATAATAGCCATCAAAGACAGTATTATCGTTTAACTTTTTATAGTTGATCACCATTCTAGCTTTACCTCTTTTTTCCTCAGCATGATTTCTAACCATAAATGCAGGACTAGAATGAGGACTCTTACTTTCTCTAATCAGATTTTTCTTAAGTAATTCATCTATTTGTTCCTTAAATTCTTGTTGGTCTTTATAGGTATAAACCATCTGCTTGACTCTAATGACCGTCTTTGGTTCTTTTAACTCTATTGTAGCAAATGATTTATCCTTGTTCCAAAATTTTAAAGGATTTTCAGAATATAAATCTTTGCATAATTCTTTCTGTTGTTCTAAGATTTGTTCTTTAAGAGTTACTTCATTTATAGAAAGTGCAAATTCTTTTTGAGTAGGAACAATATATTCCTCACCACGCTTACTGTGCGTAAATTCAATATTTTGATGAGTATAGGCTTCTTTCATCTTTTTTACCTGAGCTTTTTCTCCATTAATAGTAAACATCATTTCATCTAAGCTTTGAGTACATGGAGAATATAGTCTTTGGAAGTTATTTCCTATTATCATATCATGTGATGTTTGTTTAGTAGCCCAAATTATAGGAATTAAACATGGATAACCTCCTAGCATGATGGGTAAGTCTTGAATAACTTCAGAATGTGTCATGATGCTATTATCGGCTATCCTAACCTGAATTGGTTTAGATGCATTTTTCCACATGAATGCAGGAAATAAATTTTTCTTCCCAAAGCAAACAGCACAACCACTATCAACAAATGCACATAAATCATAATTATTAAAACCTTCAATGCATATGGTGATAGGAATGTAAATGCTATTTGGATTAGTAATCCTTAAGCATTCTTCAATTTGCAAATTAAGTTCTTCATCATCTTCAAAGACAGGTTGACTAATTGTTTTTGTTTTATAACCTATTAGCCTTTTAGAGCTTGAAGCTTCTCCTTGGGGTATATTAATTTGACTACTAGTTCCTGGTCCTTCCAGATTTGGTCTATAGTTAGATCCAGTGCTTCCTAGATCTATACTATGTCTAGCAGGTTCCCTAATAGTTTTCCCCAAATTATTATCTTCTAATTTTCTATTTAGGGCTGCTAGTAAACTGGACAATTTCACCATCTACTTTAAAGGAAGGTTCTTCTCCAGACTCTCTATTTGGAACACTTACTTGAATTTGTGAAGGCAAGCTGAATGAATTCTGCCTATAACTCTGACTTCTTGATAGACTTCTATTTATTGGAGGTGGATGAGAATTCGTATGAATTTTTCCTTCTTCATCAATAGTTAAAATTCTTCCTTGGTTAGGAGTAGAAGGATTTTCGAAGGCATTGATCCATATTGTCTTTTAAACTTATTTGGTCTGGTCCTTACTTGTAACTGGTACTACTTTTTGCCCTGGGCCAACTACTTCATATTTATTTGCCTCTACCATTCGAATTCTTTCAGGTGGGTTGGTAGTATTTTCTAATTTATAAATGACCTTCCATTTAAGTTGTAAAGGACAAGTTCCTTTGTGCATACTAATTCCTTTCAGTTAACAATTTTAGATGTTAAAAATTTATGAGCAAACTGATCTTCTAGACTTACGTAATAATTGGGTCTACACAGCCCAAGATACTGGTCCTTGACTTAGATTGCATATTACTCCACTAATAGTTTGATCACTAAAATTTTTTGTGCCTAGTGTCACAAACAAAATTAATGCAATGCACATTCTTACCAAAGTCTTGTAATGGAGTAATGATGACCTGAATTGCACAAACATAGATGTACTTATATTTTTTGTCTTTGTTATGTTTTTGAATATTTTTCCAATTAATTAGGTTTATTTCAGTGGCTTGATTTTCATTATTTTTTACTACGATATCTCCAGCCATTTCTTCACATACGAACTTTGAGAATACTAGGAAAGAACTATTTTTTAAAGAACTGTTCTTTAGCAATGATCGGGAATTCAGCCCCTGACCTATGCATTTTTTCCAGTTGTTCCTCGTCGATGGAAGTATCAGTTTTCTTGCAATTGAGCTAGAGTAGTTGTTTTCTCCTGAAGAAAACTATTTCTTCCATTTTTCTTTGAGCTTCATTTTCATCTCCTTCCATTCATTTCACATACTTCCTTCATAATCTGAACTTTCAGATTCCTCATCTTCCTCTACTAATTCTACAATCCCTTTATTATTATTTAAAGGCTAGATCAAGAGCTTCTTCTTATGTTATTTCAATATAATCTAAGCTTCCTAAATGCTTCAGCTAGCTTATTGTTCTTTCTATTTTTAGCATTCATTAGCATAATGTCCTATTTCTTCCGCATGCCCTAACATTTGCAACTCTTTTTCTTCTTAGGACAATAAGAAGCTTTCCTAAAAAACTTCTTTTCTTAACAAAGGGTTTTCTATAATATTTTTTCTGATATTTTTCACCTCTTTGTTTATTAAAGCTTTTCTTTCTATAATACTTCCTTCCATAACCGTTTTTCTGGTTATCTCTTTTGTTACATCCCCATTCTCCAGGCATATCCCAACAATTTAGAAATTGTCGTTTCATATGTTGAGTTCCCTTAACTTCTCGACATTTTTTCTCAACCCATTTTCTAATGAATCTTAATCTATTTCCTAGGGTGTCCCTTGAGTTATATTTTTCTATCCATTCTTGATACCCTTCACTAATTTCTTCATTTATGGGTTTAGGGAGTTTATCGAATAACATTTGAAGATTAATTGCATTTTCTCCCACCTTATAGTAATAATACTCGAATTCTGAAAGATAATTTTCTAGAAATTTCATATTACAAATTTCAAGAGTATTTAATTTTCTTTGCCATTCGATTAGTTTTTTCTCTTTATCATCTCTGTCTCCTATAAACTCATATTCTAAGACTTTGCAGAATTGCCTAAACATGACATCTGGTGGTTCTACTTCTCTTAAGGTTTCTTTAGTTTCTTCATCGATTCCTTCATACCAATCTGCTACAATTCTATACAGACTATGCTCAATGTAATTTAGGAAATTTGCAGATCTCCATTCTGGGTTCATGTTTAAGACACTCATCATACTTTTCTTCCAAAAGTCTAGCACATCTTCTCGGTTTCTTACCCCATCTAGGCTAAGTTTATATCCGGTTTCACTTATGGGTTCAAGTAGGAGTTCTCTTTTATTAGGTCTATGGTTTGGCATAATCCTAACTCCAAACTTAGCTGTTTTTTCTAAAAATTCTCTAGGTCTTAGGCTAGTGTTTTGTTGACTCGTGGACCCTTGTTCATATTCTCTATAACAAGATCTAGTGTCCTTGTTAACTTCTTGTTCTGGGATTATTTCTTCTTCTACTTCATTAACGTCTATAACTCTTTTTCCCATCTTTTTATCTAATTTTCTTCTAACTTCACTTAAGGGTATAGTCTATAGGTCTTTTAGTTTAATTAAGCCCATTTGTTGATACATTTCTTCTTCATCAGTGTAGTAACCAGATTCGTCACTACTAAAAGAACTCATCTCTTTGTCAGACATATCAAGCGTTTCCTTGATTTTCTTGCTCTTCTTCGACTTCTTCTTTTGTTTCTAGTTTTTCTAGTTTTTTAGTTAAACTTGGAACTGAAAACTTCTTTTGTGGGTTTTCGTTTTGAAATGGATACTTATAAGGAAAACCAACAGGTTTTTTGGTTTGAGGGTTTAGACTAGTTGTTGCTCCAAGGTGTCGGATCTCGTTTGTGATTAAAAGAACTGTTTTTTGATTTTCTTCTTTTATGGCTAATAAGGTAGCAGATATTTCTTCACGATATTTAGCAACACTTGATCGCAACTGTCGTAAACTTACTTTTAAATCTGCAATATCGTCGACTATAGTATTTAAAACAGCTTCGTGATGACCTTGTCCAGTGTTTAAGTGTTTTGCATGTGGAGCAGTTTTATGTGGACAATTTTCAGAAACCTCCAGTTTTAATTAATTTTTTGGATTTTTAATTAATTTTTTAAGTTTACTTAGCTACTTGGCTCTGATACCAAATGACAGGATCACACAAAAACAGACAAAAAGTACAAAATACGACTTAAAATACAAACAAGGATATAAATACAACTTATTATAAACTATGTACCTCTAATGTAAATTTTAGAAAGTTGTGGGTAAAAAGAAAAAATAATTTGATTGATGTGACTTAATTACTTATATATGTAAATGGGTGTAAATAATACCCCCAATGTAATCTAACAAATTAAACACAAAGATACTGATTTCACATGACAACCATTATAAATTGAGATACCAATTTCATAATTCAAACATCCTTCCTTGTGATTGAGAGGTGGATTTGTAGACAAACATGAAGGCCAGTTCAACATTTGGAAAGGAGGTGATCGTATCCGATATCTCTACAAATCAAACTTAAATAAATACTTTACAGTGCCAAAACCAGATTTGATCTTCAATTAACTGTTGCACAACAGGTATTACATATACTTGTGAGATTGTACTACAATCTTCTTAAAATGAGGATATTGTGAACTGCATTGCAGATTAATCAATGAACCAGATTGACAACATATTAGCTTTACAATTATTAGCCCAACTCCCAAGTGCCATAACCTGGAATTCTTGCCTTATATACATCCAACTCCAGCAAGACCTATAACAATTCTTGATCCTAACAGGTTCCGTCGTGCAGACCACCTTCTTCTTTGATCTTCCGAAGCAGAGGAGTCTTCTGATCAGAAGATGACTCCAAGTCAGTAGTTTCAAATTCCTTCAACATCTCTTCTGTTGCTTTTCCCCACATAACAGCATAGAATCCAAGAGATATCACAGCTGCTCCTATTGCACTGTTTCGGAATACATACACTTATTTATTACATGTTGTGTATCACCAACTCAAAGAGAGAAAGGATAATCTTACCTTCCAAGATGAAGGGCGTCCCCGAGAAACATGACACCCATGGCTGCAGCAATTGCAATTGACAATGGCTTGAACATTGCAATGTAAACCGGTCCTTTCCGATGTAGGACCCACGCGTGAATGGAATTACCCAAGAATGATCCAAGCAATCCCTACACCGCAAGTATTCCACACTCATAACTCAAGCTTACAAGCCTAATACTCCCTCTGCTTCTCAATACTTGTCATTGTTAATACTTAAATTTTCTATAAATATAATTTTATCTATCTTTTCATTTATTATTTATATTTTCAAAACATTATTTACCCTATTCTGATATAACTTGTGTGAATTTTTCTCTAATGACAATTATTGAGAACCGGAGGGAGTAACATATTGTTTTGATTAGGTTCTCCTTACAGAGTAAGCAATAGCAGCCAATGATATGTCAAACTTCAAGATCCAAGCATCCGGGTTTGTTTCGGACATGAATCCTACAACACCACATATCATAGCTGCAAAAAGGCTGTAGAAGAAGACAACAACCAATTCTGCCGGGTATTCTTTAAGAATATGTGCCTGATCAGTTCAGTAATTAATACCTCATTGTTTCCCACAGAACCAAATTCAAGGAGAAAATCAAGGAAAATATACCTGTACAATGTACCATATAGGAGTTAGTATATATTCAGAAGAAAGTAGAAGGCCACCAAGAATCCAATCAGAGTGAGATGAATGAAGAACATCCTCGGGTGAGCTTTGCGGGATAAGCATAATGCTTGGCCCCTTGTAGAAAATCACTATTAACGCACCCGTAATTGATACTAATGTGCCTATGATCTTTGCCTGACTGCTTGAGCTTCTCCAAACTAGTCTTTCCATTCTACAAACAAACAAATCATTTGAATTCAATAATTCAAATCATTAATTCAGCTTAATTTAAGGAAAGAAGAAAATAGTCAACTAGAGGGATAATATGTGGGGCAAATTTAGAGGATGAATGTATTCAAATGACTACATGATTGGCACAAATACTTCCAAAAAACTGAGTTGGACAATGTGTTTGTCTACATAAAGGTGAGAGCATCCAATAATTTATACACAAAATATGTATTGGATATTATACACTGATATCTTAAATAAGATTTCTGATAATGTAAATCAAAAGGGGAAAAATGAGCAAATACCTAAAGATGATGGCTAGAATGAAAGTAAAAGCTGGAATAAGGTTGCTCAAAGCTGAAGCAAGGGTAGGAGAAGCATAACCAATTCCTCTATAACCCAACATCAGAGATGAACTCCTGCAAAAAAATAAGGATGAAAATTAAGCATAAACAACAAGCAATTGGAAAAAAAAATAGAAACAAAAATAAAATAAAATAAAAAAGTCAAAGGCTAGCATACCCAATCAGGCTGAGAAGGAAAAGCTTGCTTAGAATCCCAAAACTCAGTGGTGGAAGAAGTCGTTTCCTGAACAAACAGAAAAAATTAGGGTTTCTGGAAATCAAGAGATGAAAGGGGGAAAAAGGGGGGTGAATTAATAATAACCTGTAAAGGAGATGGGAAGGGAGGAGAATGAGGGCAGCAATGGAGTAAGAGTAAGTAACAAAAACATGGTAACTTAAGCCCTTGATAGTTGCAGCTTTAAAGAGAGTGTTTAATCCAACATTCGAACACTCCAAAGCAACCATAACTGTAAATGGAAGCCCGTCTTTGTAGAAGTAGCTTCTTCTGGCCCCAGACATGATGATAAATTGAGAGAAGAATTGGGCAAATTTCAAGGGGAGAGAAACTGTATGTGGGTATTTCTGATTGAAGAAGATATATTGAACTGAATTGAATTGGGTGGAAGATAATTGAAAGTGGAAAGCAACCACTACTGTTGGTAGTGACTGCTGACAAATTGAGAGAGAAAGTGCAAGGGTGGGAGAAGAGAGAAGAGTTTACTGGGAATAAAGATGGTAACATTGGCGTGTGGTATGCGCATGCCGCCCATATCTCATCGAATTTTCACCTGGCATATCAAATCAAATTTTCACTTTCTTGGTAGACCTGTTTAAATCCGGTTCGGACCACGGTTAAACCGGGATTTATAAAAATAACAATATAAAATTTTTCCGTTTAAGTTTTAACCGAACTCGGGCCGAGCGGGCTGGCGGGACCCGTCGTATCTAGTCAGATGGCCGACGGATACCTTTTACAAAAAAGAAAAAAAGAAATTTTTTTATTATAACTTTTGTTTAAAAATAAAATATATTAAATTTTTATACTTAATATTTTATAATTATACTTAATATATTAGAATATATGCACTGTAACTTTTATTTTTTTAAACCGGGCTGACGGGTCGGACATTTTAGTCTGGTGGCCCTAGAGTGGTGTTGGACCCAGCCCGGTCGGGCTTCCTCCTTTTGTTCATTCTCACTGGTTTTTTCTGGACGGGTTGTTCGGAGATGATCAACTCTAGCTACTTCTTGGTAGACATAACTTCGCCGTAGTGTTTTATGTTTTGGTTTTGGTTTTTATTATTATTTTTTTCCTAGATTGTTTAATAGTCTTTGAATTGGTCTTGTTCACTATTATAAATGATATTTGCAAATGATTGTTAAAAATTAAAGATATAGGTGATTGATTTAAAAGTCTAAGTGATAATGTTATTTTTAAATCTATCAAATTAAAAAATTTGTTCATAAAGGAAGTGTATCGAGAGTCGAGACACAACCGTCTCAATCATAAGTAATATCAATATACACAAAATAAATAAAAGGACAAAAATTAGGGTTAACAAGGCATGTAATAGAGAACAACACTCAAAGAAGGCGCAAAACGTCAAAATCCCTTTCAAAGAAAAAGTCGGTGAATGATGAGACAAGCACTAACTGATTGTCGCCGATAAAAAGTAGGCGTATTAAAAAAAACTGGTATGTGAAAAACGAAACTCCGAGGAATCGTCTTACATTAAAAAAACCACCAAGCAAATCCAAGTTGGAAGATATTTATAATATCTTTAAAAAAATGAGTATATAGAAGTAAAGTAGAAAGGTAAAATATTATTCACGTCGGATTACTTCGGATTATCAGATTATTTCGGATCGGATTATTTTGACTTTGAGTCATTTTGGATCAGGTTATTATGTCAATTTGGGTCGGGTCATTTCCGTCCTCGGGTCGCTATCAGACGATTATATTATGTTTAATTAGGCCACAATCATTTTCAGGTTAAATCGGTTTCAAACATGTCTTTTTTTTCACATATTTTCCTTTTTCAAAATTTTCGGATTCAGGTTGGAGTTGAGTTCAGGCATATTGATCTCAAGGAACGAGTCAACTTTTCACAGCTAGATAAGATCATTTTACACGGTTGTATCTCCCCTAGGAAATGGGTGACTTTGGATTGGAATACGACCCATCATATCTACAATATTCAGAGTTCAAAAATTGTGGCTTTTCATCGTTCGAGTCTCCCAACTTGCATTACAAAAGTGAAGATGCCAAAAGGAAAAACAAAATTCAAGTAGGACACTAGTAGCCATGGCCAATCTCCCGTGACCGTCAATAAAATTCATGAATTTCATGAGAGATGCAAAAGGAAACCAAATAATAGTCAACAAACCCTAAATTTTCAACACAATGAAGAATCTAAGATCAAATCGAAATCAAATCATTTATCTTCATCATAACAAGCAACGACTAAAATCACTTAATATTATCCGATTCACTATCCTTTTACTTATCAACAACAAAAATTTCCCTCCAAATTTATCAACAATCAATTTCGTTATCTGTACAATGAAAGAGCAATAACACATATGATTTGCCTCTCAAGTGTCAACATTCATATGTATCTCAATTCACACAAGACATGTAAGAAGAAAAATATAATCACCTGGGACCCAATGTAACTGAGAAATCGGTAGGAACACCTATTGTCTCAGCCCAGCTTTTAGAATCCAGATACAATTTGGATATGATCCCTGCAACCCGACCCATATCCGGTCTCTTATTCGGGTCCTCCTGCACGCACTCCACCGCTAAACGTGACATCCTCCCCACCACCTCCACCGGAAACGAGTCCTTCAACCTGCAATCTACCCATTTCCTCAGCTTTCCGCCTCCATCTCCGGCCGCAACTACCTCTCTCGCTGCTTCTATCAGAGAAACTTTTCTGAACACACCAGTCTCCTCGTCTAGTATGATCTTCATTGGCTCATCGCCGGATAAAATCTCCAATAGCACTACCCCAAACGCGTATACGTCTGACTCTCTGGTGGCTATGCCGGTTGTCTGGAACTCCGGTGACATGTATCCTCTTGTTCCTTCGAATTTCATCCCTCCGCTTAAAGACCTCTTTAACTCTCTCGTGCTCTGATCACCGACTTGCTTGATCTCCTTTTCATCTAACTCATCTGCTGCTGTCTCTACCAATTCCCCGCAGAGCTGTGCGGTACCGAGGTGGCAAAGCTTCCCGTTCAGCATCGGCTCCTTCACGATGATTGAACTGCTTTTGATGTGATTATGAACGAATCCAACCTTCGTACCACTGAAATTGTGGAGATAATCTACCGCTTCGGCAATATCAGTCGCGATTTGAACCCTGGACAGCCAATTGGAAAGTACCGTGAAATTAGGGTTTCTAGGGTTCCGCAAACAATCGGACAGGCTAGCGCCTTCAACACGCTCGTGGACGAGGTAAACGGAATTTCCGGAGACGGAAGCGCCGTGGAGGCGGACGAGGGCGGTGTGGTGACTCCGGCAGATCTGAGTTATCTTATCCCGAAGCTCAGTCGCGTCGATGGGGCGGCGTAGTCGGCGCTGCGTGACGATGACGTCCTTTCCGTCAATGGAGCATCGCCAAGAGGTGGAGGAAGAGGATTGATGAAGCGGCTTGGACATGAAATTGGCGGTGGCGGATCTGATCTGAGAGAAGCTATAGATATGAGGATTCTCCGAGAGAGAATCACGGAGGCTGGAGAGGGAGCGGGGACTCCGGCCGGCTCCGATGGTGGACGAACGGGGGGAGAGCTTATAGTGGTGGCCGGAGAAGGACGATGAAGCGGTGGAAGTGCTATTCAAGTTAAACTCCATACTGGACGAGTTCCGGTAGTGATCATATGCATCTTGCTTCTTACCAATGGAGGTTCTAGGGGTGTTAACCATGGCTGCTCGGCCGGTAGGGGACTTGGATCGCGATTTAATAGTCGATTTGGAGGGCTTTGAAGAACGATTAGGAGAGAAGAGAGAGAAACACATGGAGATGGCGGAGGAGCCTCGGTGGTTGCCGGCGGAGGGAGAAGTTGACTCGTAGGCGCATAGCAAGATCGGGAAATGAGAGGGCAGAGGGATCGGCGATCGTTGAGGGATTTTGAATCGGAGATTATCTTGGGTTGACTTGAGAAGATGAAAATATATTGGTGGGCGGTGAGATTGAATGAATTTTTGTATCTTTTAGCCCGGAGCTGTTGGGTTTCTTCAACCAGAGGATAAACAAAAAATATAAAAGCATGAAGGAGGAAGAACAAGGCTAATTAAGCAATGACGTGTTTGATTTATTTTGTCACCAACTTTTGTAATAATGTAGATATTTTTAAATCTTTTAATAGTGTACAAATTATATAAATATCATTTAATAGTGCATCTTATTTACTTTCCAATGTAATACTTCCTTCCGATCTTAATTAATTGTCGTGTTAGACTTTGACACAATTTTTAAAAAACATAGTAAATAACATAGATTTTGCAAAACTTTCTAGATCACACCCCGTATTTAATGTCCAAAATTCTTTTGAATCAATAAGAAAGGTTTTTTTTTACCTAAAAGTAATTTATTAAAACAATTTTCAAGAACAAATCTCATAATCATTGTGATTAAACTTCTAATGTTAAAACGACATTTATTTATAATCGGAGGGAGTACATCTTATAATATGTATGAGACCTGGTCAGGGTTGAAATGTTTTTAATAAACTCCCCCATCAACCTGCTAAGGTTGTGTTTGGTATGGAAACCGAAAACATTAGTGAAAGTGTTCACTAGTGTCTTTGGGAGGGTTTATGTAAACACTAGTATTTAAAATCGTTATCGAGTATTTGGTTGTGTTGACAATGAACACTAGTGTAATGCCAGTCACGCGCATATCACGTGGTCAAAATATCGATAGGGTCTCGTCAGTTAGGGTCATCTTCACCGAGAGAAAAGTATCGGTGGCGATTGGAGAACTCGACGAAATCGGCGAAAAAGAAAGAACAACGATCCCTGGCCACTTCAACAACCATTGGCCACCGGTTACTCCTGCGTCCGTAATTTCTTTCCCTATCTTTGTACAATTAGTCTTTTCTTCTTCTCAAGTTTTCATGTCGGGTTCTAGGGATATTTTGTGTTGAATTACATGTTTATTTACACTTTCTTGATCATTTCATTTGTCATAGAAAGAGGACTTATGTTTGGAGGATAATGCTCAAATTACATGCTTAATGACACTTTCTTGAAGTTACAACATTGCTTGTGATCTCTGCTTGCATAATTGCTTTTGATCTTGTGTAAACAACCCTATGAAGAAATTGCGAAGTTGTATTAATAATTTGAAGTTCATAACTTTTACTATGAGCCATTTGCTTGAAGTTGTCATCTCTAATTGCATAATATGGTGTTTATGTTTTAACCGATTGGGTATGTTGCTCGTGCTAAACCCACACATGTACGGTTGTTGAAGAAATCTTTTTATGGCCTTTAATAGGCTCCTCGGACATGATATCATCAGGTTTCAATCTTTCTGCATCAGCTAGGGTTCCGTTGTAAAAACATTGATTCTTCCCTATATTTCTTGCACCGAGGTACTCGACTAGCTTATCTACTTCTTTATGTTGATGATATTATCATCACTGCTTCTACAAAGTGTCTACGCTCTGGTCTTATCTTGCAATTGAGCAAGGAATTTTCCATGACTGATCTTGGACAACTTAGTCATTTTTTGGTATTTTTGCCAATTGCTTTGCCTCCGGCCTATCTTGTCTCAAGAGAAGTATGCCACTGGAATTGTGGCTAATGCATACATGGCCAAATGCAAACCTGCAGCTACCTCAGTTGACACATCTAATAAGTTGACGACTATTGATGGTCCACTTGTGTCAGAAAACACTCTTTACCGGAGTCTTATTGGGGCTCTCCAATACCTTACTTTTACACACCTTGATATTTGTTATCACTAGTATGAAAATTGGATTATACCACCCTAAAATATTTCAGGTGTTATAATTCTTTAAGTATTAAACTCTTGGGAATAAAAGAGTTGAGACTTATACCCCGGATACACTATATTCGGGTATAAATTTGAAAGAATTAATTAATCAAAAGGCAAATACCTTTGACCGGCATAATTATTGAAACTTTGAATCATATAACACGGGCTACTAACGCCTTAGATATTTGACTTAAAGTTAAACTCTTGTGTATTAGATATAGCCAAATATTACCAAAATATCCGCGGAATATAACCTCCCATGCCAGTTCCCGACAAACTCAATAGAAGTTGATCGTCTTCTTGGGTTATTCTTCGGTGTTCAATGTAAGATTTTCCTAATTACATTCTTCTTCAAGCCTTTTCTTATTCTTTTGTTCTTGAATGAGTGTATGACCATGGAAGAGTGCCGTCTCTTCTGACTTCCCTCTTTCATTTTCTTCTTCGACCCTATTGTGTTATATCCTTCTTCTACACAAATTGACTTTGTTGAATGTTTTCTGACTTCTCTCCTTCATTCTCTTCTTTTGAGTTATCTCCTTCATTTTCAGTTTGATTACTGTGTTGTGTTCTCACATTCTTCTTCTGTAAAAATTGGCTAATGGATAGTGCTTTCTTTTTTGAATACGTCAGAATGTTTGAATATGACGATGATTTCTGAGTTGAGTGAGTTCATATAATAATCTGATGATCAGTTTTGAGTGTTGTTGCATGATTTCAAGACAACTGTACTTTGTTATCATAGGTTTTCCCCCTTTTCCACAATTGTTAAAGGAATCATTTTCTCTGTAGTTTATACGAATAGTGAATAGTATTCATTGCGAAATTTTGGTGATCTTAGATTTGTAATCATCTTGAACCTAGTTCTTGCTTATTGTTCTTCACAATAGCAATTAAAATTGTTTAGTTATGTCATCTTCTCAAATGATGATCTCTTTCTTCTCCTTGCTATTTAAAAGATACAATTATACTTACTAATTGTACAACATCAACTTACTGTTTTCTCCTCCTGTAAAAATTTAATGCAGAATATGCTTTCCGCCCGAGAGGTGTATACGACTTGGTTAATAAATTTTGAGTCATTCCAACGGTTAGATGTTGAGTTAAGATTTTTAGAAGTTTAATTTTGTTTTGCCGATTTTTCAGTTTTTTTTTTAAATTTTTAGTTTTAGTTTTTGGTATTTTCAGTTGTTGTTTACTGATTGTTTATATTCAATCTGTACACTTCTTCTTGACCTTGATTAAGTATGCAAATCCTCTCATATTGTGCTGATTTTGGATGTTATAGATTTTAGTATTTCTACTATTTATATACATATATATTTGTAAGTCAGCAATCAGTAAGAAAGTTGACCTGTCAAGCCTTGCTAATAGCTGGTAAAGGATAGCATCTCGTGACAGCATGATCTTTGATTCTTAAGGTCTCAAGTTCTGACCATCCTCCCTCCGTAAAGATGAACAAATTGAAAAGTTTGAATGCTTTACTTCCTTTCATTATGCACTCTAATGTGATAGAATGGTGGATTTTGATCTGTATAGGGTGTATGTTTGCTATGGGAAGGATCCATTTGAATTTGATGTTAAGGTAAGGTTTTTGTTGTACTTAGAATCATCACTGTTTTAATGATTTTTTTTGTAAGTTCAGATTGTACAATTCATTGCCTGGGTAAGGCATAAAAATCCTCTTTGATCACGTTGATTTTTTGGATAAGTTTTTGAGTCATTGCAATGGTTAGATCTTGAGTTACGATTTTAGAAGTTCACCTCAAAATTTTGTTTTTCTGATTTTAATTTTTTTTTTTTTCAGTTGCTGTTTTTATGACACCTATTGTTGTCTAATTTCCCTCCTAATATATATGAGCTGATTTTGGTTGTCTTTTACTGTCTAGTTCAGGATTTTGGTTATCTTTTTTTGCCCTTGGAACGATATTCCCATATTATTAGTTTATTTTCTACTATTTTGATGTATTGTCCGCGGTTTTATTTTGGGAAATTTCTAAATAAAAATGATACCTCAGAAGTTTTATTTTGCTATCTGTGGGATGTAGGTGATGATAAATTCATACCCACAATATGTATTTTCTTCTACATTGAATAAGTTAATACATTCATTTTGCTTTTGTTAAGTGTTGAAGAAGTAAAATCCAGAAGAGCATATGACACACAAAATCACCTGATGAAGTAAGTATCCCTCACAAATATTATAACAGTTGGCGTCTATGTAGTTACATTCATATAATTTATGGTAAGTTTTTTTTGTTAACCACTTGCACATTTCATTCAAATATGTAGTTACATTTCATTCAATACCAACCAAATCAGACAATAACAAAGTACCAAATCCTACACGTGCATCTAATACTGAACTAAAAACAACAGTAGCTGTTGTGAATCATAAGCTACTATTGTTTTTAACATACTAGGGTAAACTCCATTCTTATTAAAGTAATTGTAGTAATTAGGTACTTTGTATGCCTATTTATCCTAAAGAGAAGCTCATGCAAACCCGAAGGAGATTACTAACTTTAGCACGAACAATCATTTCATGAGGCGAAGATGGAAGTTACCCCGATGCTCAAGAAGACTTCAATTGAGTTGACATACATTACACAATGGCAACTAAAAGCCCCGTTATTACAATACTATTTAGTCAGACATACTCAATATACATTACATGAATAACTTGTACCTATGTACCTTATATATATATATGTATAAACTTGATCATCACTACAACCAAAACGATATTTCATCTTGTCCCGAGGCAATAACATTACAACAATTGCTCATCAGGAAAGTGAGTATTATCTACAAATATACAATCTTTTGGTTTCATTTCTTCTGGAGGGCAACCATACCAGCAAAAGCTATAAGACGACTAATGACACCGAAGAAAATAATGATGAGAATACAAACCTTCCAAGCACCAAGACTAAATCCCGCACCCATAAGCACTCCACAACGTTGTATGAGCCATACGCCATAGTACCTGAAATTTAAAAAAAAAACAAAAAAACTCAACACACCAAATCATAACAATTGAGATCTCTTGTATCACTAATACATATATCCTATTAATTTACATAATAGGGATACATATGAGAGTGATACAGAAGATCCTGACCGAAATGGTAATGCCACTCCATTGTGCAAAATACAATTAATTTACCTCTTGGCATTTGCAATAACAAATGCTTCCAAAACCCACTTTGGGTAGGAAAGTCTAGCTATGAACTTCAAAACAGGTCCTGCACTTCTCCTAATTGACTGCCCAGAGACCAGCGTCAAACATACAGGAACAAGTACTGAAAACTGCAAAATAAAAAAAATAATAAAAAATCTCAGTTTAATGTAGCCATTTTTGATAAAATGAGCTTTTGAGTTAAGTGAACTTACCAGCTGAGCAGGACCGGGGTTAAAGAAGATAGAAAATGCGTAACCCATTCCCGTTACACAGTATACCAGAGAGAACAGGACAATGTAATTATCAAGGAAGCTAGACCTTGGATTAGTGAAGAAATAAAACATTGAAAGATATACTACAGGCTTTAGAGCTGTATTAAAATGGTCAATTGTGTCCTTTGCCATGAAATGTGCTAAGCTGCTGATGCCTGAAGCACTTTCTCTCCAGTATTGTAGTTTGTCCAGTGAAAACGTTCTCAGCGACGAAACTTGACATAAAAGAGCTGAAAAAAGAACCATGTATTTAGCACAATCAGAAAATACTCAAACTTGAATATGCAAAATGATCAAGAGTAATGCAGCATTTTTCTTTTACTTACACACAGCAATAATTGTAAATGTGTAAGTGCCTGCCCCAAAATCTGCATCGCTGATCTTAGATATTATTCCCAAGCAAGCACCGGCAACTAATAATATTACATAGTCAGTTGCTTGTAAACTGGCTTCTCGTATACGCTGCTTGCACGCTCTGAAAAGTACACCATTTATAACTATATGAGAAGGGTACCAATGGTAAAGGTTGGAAAAAAAAAAAGAAAAAGAAAAATGCATTTACCTTCCTAGAGAATACTTGTATTGGAAGTATACATTAGGAGTTCTCCTATCGGATAAATCCTTTGGGCGCATAAAGTTATGATAAATATGATCCTGCCTTAACTGAACATTACAATTCATATCATCCCACAGCTCCCCGGCAAAAGATTGATCATGATCAGATGACTCACTTGCACTACTCACTGACACATCAAGTCTAGCAACACTTGATTGCATATCTTCAGGTACCGGATAACCGTTCTGAATCATCCATATTAGAGGAAGCTGTCTATAGTTCACAGTTGAGCTAGGATCGACCATACCTTCTAGGATGTCGATGTAGTAATCTGGAGGATTAATACGCTCTGGAACCTTAATCCCAATTCCTTCAAAGTATTCCTCTACTCTTGCTACTGGTCCTTGATAAACCATTAGACCGCCTTTTGCTAGTAGTACTAAATCATCAAACATTCTGAATAATGTGTAGCTGACACACAAATTGTCAACTGTAAGTGCAAAGCTTTTTTTATCAAGGAAAATTAACTTTGCAACATCCAAAATAAGGGTTTGTTTTGGTGTAACATTTAGTGTAATGTCTGATGGAAGATAAAACAAAAATGAGAAGTACATAAAATGTTGATTAAAAGTTACCTTGGTTGATGAACAACCATGACAATATTCACTCCTGCATTGGCTTCCTGTCTTAGTGCTTGCAGAAGTAGCCGTGAGGACGAGCTGTCTAAGCCTGATGTTGGTTCATCCAAAAATAAAATGGAAGGTTCCATCACCAACTCCAAACCAACATTTACACGCTTCCTCTGACCTCCAGATATTCCTCGTTTCTCCACTGTTCCAACCAAGGAATCTCGAACTTCTTGTAGTCCCAAGTTCTCTACGACCCTTTCAAGGATAAGAAGTTTATCTACTTTCCTCAAGTTTGCTGATAATCTTTAATATATATAAGAACATGTCAAAATCAGTCATCAATAAACACAAATGCTAACAAAAGAATTAAAATGAAAACCAATTCAACTAGACTTACCTACACCGTGCACTGAACCACAGATTCTCCTCGACTGTGAGGTTTCCATGAACAATATCGTCCTGTGGTACAAAACCAACTATTTTTCTGTATGAATGGATCGATACATCTTGTCTATTTATGAGAATTAAACCACTTTTTATGCATCCAGTCGCTTTTCCTGCTAGAGCAGAGAGAAGTGTTGTTTTTCCAGCTCCTGATGGCCCCATAACAGCAGCAATATGACCAGGCATAATCTTCCCAGTAAGACTTTTCAACAAACATTTTTTCCTTCCTTTCAAAGTAAGAGTTAGATCTTTGAAAGCAACCTCGATTGGGGGCCTTTTCTTAATCTGAGAGTTAGTGGCAAATGAAATTAATCGAGTAAAGTTGAGTTTGCCTTTTTGCCTGTGACGCAACTTTTCCTTCTCAATTTGAGAATACACATGCTGGAAAATTGCCGTCTCACCAGTCATCTTTGGCATCTTCAGTATGGAACTTTTATGTTCAATATTACTTTCACTATTATCAGACTTGGCTTCACCTGAGCCTACCTCCAAAGATGATACCTGATAGGGAGATGACTCATCAGCTGTACTATTATCAGTTGTATCCAACATCTTAATCTCTTCCACACGATCCTCACTGGAAAACTTATGTGATAAATTTTCTTGCAGTCTGCCTGCACCTTTCTTGGCTGCATCTATTGCAGCTTTCCATCTACTGCGTGCTTGCTCACTTTCTCGCACAATTCTAGCAGCTTTCTCCCTAGATTTAGCTCGTCTTCTCTCCCGTATGGTAATTATTTGGTCTGAACAGTTATAAATTATGAGAAGAAGAACAACCAAAGCAACCTGCACCAATGAATTACTGGTGTAAAGATCTTGCAACTGTGTCAGATTAAATGGCATGTACTGAATTCTTAGATTGACTTCTAGAGAACAGAATTTCGCCTCTTACTATGTTGGAAGACTATTCTTGTGAGTTTATATTTCTACTTATTGTCTTATTGTCAGTGGGTAATTTACCCTGCAAATGTGAAAACTAGATGCAAATCATGCAAGTTCAAAAGAAACAGAAAATCTTATAGGGCAATAATTGATGATATAGAAAAGTTAAAATGAACATGAAAGACATACATGTTGTACAGTAAACACTGACACAAGATGACTAGTTGAACTTGCATGATTAAAATAAATGTCCAGATCATTTTCGTAGCAAAATTTCTAGAATCATTGAAGAATGGTTTCGATTTTTAAAGGAAGAAATACAACTTACAATAAGCATTGCTCCATAAAAGTGTATATTCTGAGTTGCAGTATTCTCTTTACAGGAAATCAGCATCGAACAACCTATAGATTTCAATATATAAGTATTCACAGAAATAAAATGGAGAAATAGTGCACAAGTAGTTGTTTGATGAACTGCAATGTTAGTAAGTCATATTCTGAACCATAAAAAGTAAAGAAGATAGATGCAAGGTTCAAGATCAGCTCGATTAGATAATTACGTTTTTGTTGTGTAGAGCCTGCTCTGCAGTAATATCTGGAATCACACCAAGAAGTAAAAATTTATTGTAAATAGAGAAAAAAAAATATTTGTCAGCACAAAAATCTGATGAGCACAAAATAGTTCAGATGAAGAGAATACCCGCTACTACAGGTCCTTTGCTCTATTGTTGTTGGACAGTATGATCCTTCAGGACAGAAAATCTCCTTAGTGTTCTGAATCAGTCCCCACACATTTGCGCCGCCACATGAAAGATTCCGTCCAGCAGGTAGTTGATAACTATATCTGCAGAAATGTACCACAGAAGGTTGACAGGAGAAAGCAAGTAAAGAAGATTTGTATAATCTGAAGGGAAGTCTTACGGTACACATAAGCCGCGTAAATTGTCATATGTAGCTCTTCGACAATATGCACCTAAAGGGCAGGCTATAAATCCAAAGCATGTAACGATTAGACAAAAATTTCACAGAGTAGTGACACGGACCAATTAAGATAATAATACAAGTAAAATACATTTTTGAAGAAATTTTTAAAAAAGTCTCTGTCATGACTTTCCACTTTGAATTAACTGGCTTAGGGGGGGGGGGGGGGGGGGGGGGGGGACTGAAAATAAACTACAAGCCTGCACAAGATGCTTTGTGCTTCCAAGCAAGATCATTCTCAAACTAAACTTACAAATTTCGTCATGACCTGAATGAATACCTATTTGAATGTCGAATTATAATCCAGAGCATAGTTGATCCAATTTATTAGAATATATAAGAGATGAATCTCCTGTTCTAATATGCTAGTCTATCACTTAAATCTCATCATTGATGATTACTCAAAGCATTGATTTGGCATTTGCATAGAATTATGAATGATAGAATAGCTCAATGTTAATGGAAATGTAAAATCAACAAGTGACTAATTCAAGCTAGGATCGGAAACTTACGAATCATGCAAGTAAGGCCACGAGGGCAAAAGAAGCCATTACAGCAAGGTTTGCAGTCATTAGTTCTCGGAGGCATGATCGATCTGTTAGTGCTTTCAAAATCGGGATTAAGACCACAAGCCCATCCAGGTTCGCATCCAGAAACATATATAGTTGAGTTACAGTTAATGTTTGGCTTCAAGTAAGTGGCATTCCCTGATGTTGTCTGCTTAATCAAAGTCTCTATGTAAAAATTGATCTCAGCCTCTCCGCATATCCTATTAGGAGTATCTCCTGGAATGACAATTAGAACATCATTGCTACAGAAAAACTAAATGCTTAGTTCTGTAAACAGTATGCTACCAGACTATGCCAAAAAATGAGTTCAAGATGTGAATGAGAACCTATACGTTATCTTCTTTGCTGTGTTCATCTGTTTTGTAATTTATTTTAAAGCATAAATAAATAGTTTAGTCAGACCTGTAAGGTTGACCAACTTAGAGCATGGTCACGAAATAGAACAGCATGATAAACATCCTCATCACCAAATAAACGAAAACTTTTAGCTTGTGAAACTTGAGTAAGGTCCACCTTAATATCGGAGACTAAGATTTCTACACTTACGATTGCTCCTATCGTCAAATTCCAGTAACGAAAAGCAAATTAACTTTACCTTGTTCCATCACGCAATCAGCCAGAAACTTGAGGTTCGAAACTGAACCATCTGCCGTATAATTAAATGCCATATTCCAATCTTTTTCCCTGAAAATCAGCGGCCAAATAACAGCAGAAGCAGGCAGATCAATAAAAAGAAAGGCAAAATCAAATCACATATCAAACAGACAGAGTATTGACAAAGACGGCTTTACGGATCCTGGATGCACTCATGAGCCCTATCATGCAGCTGGACGATGATTTTCTCCGTGAAATTCGCAACGACGTCTCTGTAGAGCTGCATCACAGACTGATTCATCGACGGAATACTAATTGGCGGAGTAGCCAGTACTATCGGCAAGGGAGGAGCTGCGAATATCATCGGCGATGGTGGCGAAGGGACTTGTTGCGCTAGGTTCACCGCCATTAACACCGAGCTCAGTAGAAGCAAAGCAAGCAAAATCGGTCTTTGCAACTCCATTAATCGCCGATCTCAGCTCAAACAGCTTCGAAATCTAGTTTTTTCTCAGAAAACCGCCATTGACAGAGCATGTAGCTTCTGTGAGGGAAGATTTGGTCCAGTTATCCTCTCCAATTTGGATTGATTTTTTCCAAATCTGATAATTCTCTGGATCAGTTTCACACTCTATTCGATAAAACGATTTTCTGTTATTACATTTACACCTTGTCTGTATTTATTTAATTGGAGGGAAACGGTCAGGAAGAATCCCGCTCGTTTGTAGATACACTTAACGGAGTTAGTCTTCTTGAGGTTCAAGAAAACGACGTTCCGAATTGACCCGTTTGCCTTCTGACCAGAACAAAAAAAACAGCCGTTACTACGTCATCTTCATTCGTACGTCGTTATTCCACGTGGCACCTTTCGTTGGTCCATTTCGTATACTGTATAAAAAAGCATATATGGTTCGACTTTTACCGCCACACTGATCAATTCAAACGCTAACCTTAATATATAAAATATATATTGTAGGTTATGAATATTAAAAAAAATTCAATGACTAAAACAAGATTAGGATTGAATTCTTATATTTTTACGTATTGAATTGTACATAAGGTGTAAAACGATGAAGCGTCGTATACCAATTATTAACGAAATCGTATGTCATATAATTTTATATAATTAGAAATTTTGAATGATGTATTATATTTAGAGGTGTCAAACTTACAATGGGTCGAGTTCGGATCTCAACAAATTCGAGTTAGAATCGGGGGTTAAAATAGTCTTGGTTTTCAAACGTTTGTTCCAGGTCCGGTTAGGTCGCCAATTGTTTGGGTTGAATACGGATTATCGGGTAGTTCGGTTCTTAGACAATTATGAATTGGTTTAGTTTGTCTCTCGGTCATTTTGGATAAGGTTACATTGTTTTATCACTTTGGGTAGAGTTGTCAATTACAGGGTCAACTGGTTCGAGTTGAGTCAATTTATGTTTTTTTTTTTTTGTGGGGAAAAGGGTCTATGACTTTCAATGTATTTTGACGCGATTTAATTAATAAAAAGAGCTAAGTAGTAAGCAATCGGGATAACTCCGCCCCTTACATCATCACGTAATACAGATACAACACCCTTCGGCAGATCACATAATACATGAAAACATAACGGAAATAAGCAAAAGTTTAAAGATAATTTATAGTTTTATTAGCCTCGTGATAGACATGACGAGACTGGATTGATCAATCTCTTTTGAGTAAGTCTTGACACATATATATATCATTCTAGCCAAGGGGGTGGTGAGATTGTAAGTTATCGTTCAACAATTTGAAAGCCATAAAATAACTGAACGATATTGAAAATGTTAAACAAAAAGTAACATTTTAAGCTTGATTTTTTTCAAAAAAATTTGACTCTTATTAAAATTTATAAATATCAAATGGTTTCATATTCGATAATTGCTAGGTGATTGTAATTTTTAAAAAAGTATCATGAATAATAATTATATAAGAAAAAAATAATAATACAAATCACAATATAATAAGAAACGGTCAATCTTTAACGAGCTTATATATTTACTTTAATCATCTTTTTAATTTCTCACCCGAAATGTTGAATCAGGGTTAAATTAATTTTGTACTCGGGATGTGAAAACGAATTAAGATTAATTAATTCTGCACTTAGGGTTCGAAAGCGAAACTAATTATAACTCATTCTACACTTGGATGCGAAAGTGAAATTGAATTTAATTAATTTCATACTTGAGGCCCGAAAACGAAATTGATTTTATCACTTACTTACTTGAGTCCCTAAAACGAAATTCGATTTAATCAATTTCACATTTGTACTCCAAACTTAAATAATAAAAAGTAAGCTGTTTTAATTCCATTTAATGACTACATCTTATTTTAGTTATGATATGATTAAGCTAAAAAAAATTGACATGCACCCCCACACATTAAACCTAGGTGATAAGTTGATAACGGATGTTTTGTTGGCTTTCTGAAGGCATTATATCGAGAGGAGGATACTGATTATCTCTATTGCAAACTTTTTAACCAAAACCTAACAATATGGATTAGTGTTATAGAAATAGTCATCATAATGGTGGTTTGTGTTGTATTTCACACACACTTTGAAGGTAGATTTGGATCGCAAATATAAATTGTCGGCTTAAGTTTATAAACTGACGGTTTAGGTTTGTAAATCACCGGTTAAGGTCAAACGTACACCTAAACAGCCTATTTCCAAACCGGCGGTTTAGTTTTAACCTAAATCGCCGGTTTGCCTGTTTAGTGCCTTTTTAAAAAGATACGGAATTGAAGTTAAAAAGAAGGGGGGAGGGGGGGCTTGAACCGGTTTTCTGGTTGCCTACGTATCCTCTCGAGGTTAAGAGGAATCAAATCCCACGAAGTTCTATTACCTTTACTTACCTTTTTCGGACTTCCGAGTTGTTTTCGTTACCCTGTTTACCTTTCGGCCTCGGTCTCAAAAGTAGTGCCGCTGTCATTGGAGTTGGAGTCCGATTTTGAGTCATAAACCGGGGCATTCCGTTGTTTCCGTTTGCCGCCCCTATCCAATTTTGAATAGAAACTTGTGCCAATTTTCGGGCTTTAGCTGAGCTCTCTTGTAATCGAACATGTTCCCGCATTGGCTAAATGCTTGCTCCACGACAACCGTTGATGCGGGCAATACCATGAGTTGTTGTACAATTCTCACTAATGTTGGATATTTCGGGGCTAGTTTCTTCCACCAATATAAAATATCGAAAGAATCACTATCAAAACTAAAACATGTTGTTAGATAATCTTGAAATTCTGTATTTGTTGATGAATGTCTTGGTGTTTTTGTCCGTTTGGCTAAAATTTGTTTTGCTTTTGAAAGAAAAGAAGATGAAGAAGAAGAGGGTGTGGGAGTAGGTGCGGTAGAAGAAGAGCTAGCACTTGATTCAAAGGAATTAAGCAATTGATCAATTTCGATAGAATGTCTTGCATAATGGTAGAAATATTGATGTCGTCATCTACTACACACAAACAATCATAATAAGCATTTAACAAATCAGAAACACCATCAAGTTTAAGTGTAAGATCAAAAACGGAGGTTATAAGATAAATCATGGGAATGTGTTTGTAATATTTTAGCCATTTAATTTTCATCTCATTCATATCATTTACAAGGGATGATACATTTGAACAATTTAAAAAAGTCTCTGAAACGTTTACGGCTATTTCTAAAAATTTACAAGAAGTTGGGGTGTAAACGCAACTCATGACATTAGTTGCATCACTAAAAATCTTTAAAACATTACAAATATCAATGCAAGTTTGCCAAACATTTTCATCATCAAGAATTGACGAAAAAATGTTTATTGCAGAAAACTCTTGTAAAAAAAACTTTTTCATGAACAACTTCACTAAGTAATTGAAGTAGAATTTCAACGAGTTCCAATGTATTTTGAAAAAGCAATTGGATGAACATTATTAGTTAAACATAATGTTCTCCATTTTTTTTCTCAATTCGGAGTTGTGCCAAATATGAACAATAACGTTGGTGATGGGGTTAGCATATTCGCTAAAATCTTAAGTCCATCTTGAACACTATGTTTAAAATATGACATGCACATCTTTGATGAGTATAAGGAGTTCAGAAATATTGTCCCGCCTCCTCGACCAAATGGTTTACATCGGCGGTGTTTGCGGATGCATTATCAGAAGAATATGAAAAACTTGATGTTGTAAACTAAATTCTTGTAAAACCATTTTTATGAAGCTTGAATATTTCGTGCATCATGTTTTTGGTTGAAATGTGGAAATCGAATAACATATTTATGCAAAAACATATTGTTATGAATAAAATTTGAAGTAATGCCCATGTAAAAATAATTTTTGCGATTGTTTACTACAAATATCCTTACAAATAGATACTTGATGCTCAAAAGATGTCAAAATCGAAAGTTTTTTTTTTCTCTTTCTTTTGTAGGTAAGATTTGGTTACTAATTTAGAAACGATTTTGCGAGAAGTTGGTTTAAAAGAAGGTTGAAGATGTTTAGTGTTATATGCTCTAACTTCTTCGTATTCAGAATAAGAAAATGGAAATGCATGAGAATATATAGCATTGGCTAATCCTAAACTTTCTTTATTATGGTTATATATAAATAGAGGAGATTGAGATTGAGAGGAAGAAGATTCAAGCCTGTGGGACAATTCCCCATGATATCCCTAGCTTTTCGGGGTGGACATTTGTCATGTGTGTTTGCAAAGACCGTAGCCACCCTTCATCCTCCACTTGTACACCTTTGGACAATAGTTGCATGAAACTTGACAATACTCGTTGAGTGGAGCCCCCTTCGCTTCATAAAAATCTCGGATGTAAGCATTTTCTATGGGGTAGATGTCGTTGTGGTGGTATTTTGGGATTGTCGGGCATTTGAGTTTCACTTTCTTGGGTGGTAGGGAAGAATTGAGAAGAAATGTGGTCACTCCAGTTTGTCATTACGAGAGTACGAAAGATGAATTTGAGAAAGAGGAGAGTTGAGAGATGATTCGAGAAAGATGAGAGGATAGTCGAGAGATGATTCGAGAAAGACGAGATGAAGGTGGTGTTGGATTTAGAGGAAGAGGGGTTGATTATTTATAGGAAAGGGTATTAGGTAGGTTTTTAAATTTTTGTTTTTTAAAAATAAAAATAAACTACCCACTTCTAACAACAACGGCTATATAACCGTTGCGCTCTAGCGCCCAAACCATATATAAAGTTTATATATTTCTCATGTGCTATAGTTCAATATTCTTCCAAAGTCTCTACAATTCCATAATGAAGATTTGGGGACATTTTTGGCCGCATGAAATCTGAATTTAGCATTGTGTTTGTTACCCTTCATTCTTGCTTCATTAATTGTTCTCCATTTATTACATGATGATGAAATTATTTAAAATCAATCATATATAAAGTTTATATATTTCTTTTATTAGGTATAACTTTTTAACAACTTTACAACAATTGAAATAGTTATATTATAACTTCATGTTATATGTAACTTATATTATTCATTATATATTAAAATATGTATATGTATACATTATAGTTATATATGTCTTTTAATTTATAATATTATAAAGTCAAATAACATGTTTCAAGAATCGGATTAGGTCATTCCTCAATTTTATTCTGATTCTTGATTTCAATCCAATTTTTAAACGCCCAACCGAGTCCTTAAAACATTAACATACAAATACATTGGTGTGGATAAATAATAAAATGGTATAGGATATACAGTGAGTAATAAAGAGTAATGATTAATTATCTTTTGAATTAAATTTACAAACCCAGCCATCACGTTATGTTTAATTTTCAAGGACCGTTATTTAACTAGGTAGGAGACTAGGAGCGGATTGTAGCAATTTTTGTAAAACAGAAAGTAGTAGGTTGACCAACCTCCTAGAGATAGTTCATTTTAAAGTATTCTTGAGGATGAAAAACACAAAGTTCGTCGAAAAATTGGTGTTGGGTGTCGAGATTCTCAAACGAGTCAACCGGTCAACAACACAATTGATTTATCAAGAAACATGTTTTGTCAAAGAAATGAAGATACAACTTGAAGGAAGATATATCATATCGACCTCTCATGGACAACTTTAAAAACCTTTTAGTGTCTTGATGACACACAAATTGTCATCCTCAATTTCGATATTTTTTCTTTTTGCAATCAAGATGAAATCATTAAGATTAGTGAGAAATTCTAGATGAACTCGGGCTAGTTTCTCCATTAAACCGGAACCAACTACATGTTTATTAACAAGACTTAATCTTCCACCATTTTGCATCTATGGTTGGGTAAATCAAAGAATAAATATCAAACATGACATAAGCTTTTTTTTAGTCATAGTAATAAACGTAACATTACTTAGTGGAGGCGTTTTGTGAAAAGTCTAATATCAAACATAATATGCTACATTTTTGTCAACCTTCCATCCTTAACATGTAATTACTTAAACTTATTGGTCGACCTTAGAGTCTTAGACTCCCAAGTGCCGTAGTGCAATGTGTTTCATCTAAAGTCCCCCAACTATTAATATTACTCGGCTACCGGTTTGATTTTGTAAAAATATATTTCTCCTAAAAATATTTTTTTACTTATTTTTAATTTAATAGATTAGACTTGTATGCTTTCTTTCTGAGAATATCATTGTTTATTTTTAAATAACTATTAATTAAAAGTAAATATCGTTTGATTGGAGTGGTGGGATGAAAACGGGATGAAAACGAAGAAATAAAAATGAAATACTTAAGTTACTTTCATACCTTAAAAGACTTTCTAATATTTTAGTATATTTGCTAAACAAATATGATTTCCAAACGGATACTAGTTGTTTAGATATTATGCTATATATTTATTCATATTATATAAAATTAAATATATGTAAATAAAAATACAATTATAATAGTCAATGAAATATATTATACATAAACATAACCGACCGATCAGATGAATTATAACAATAGATAAAAATCAAATACTAATTTTTTTTAAAAATAAATATTTACTGTATGAAAATATAATAGTATTTTGAAAATATTAAATATTTATTGTTTGAAAAATATAATAGGGGAGTAAGATTATATCAGAGGAATCATATATGCACGGAGGGAAAAATGACAAACACATAGTACCAATGCAAACCGACTGCGTTGAAATTGTTGACACTTGAACTTCAATGTAAGCCGAATGCGTTGAAGTTCATAATACAACTGTTGGTTTAGAACATTACTCAACAACTATAATTCTATCCATTGAAATATGTCCGTTGGGTTATCTGGTGGTTATAATACAACCAAAAGTTTCAATGTACATATCCCATTTATTCCGTATCTTACTTCTCAAAGTTCCGACTAACGTTAGTGAAGATGGAGGCTTATGAAGACGAAATCACGTTTCCATTCGATAATAACATTTACAACAATCCCGATGAGTTTGTTTTTTACATCCAGGTAAGTTTTTGATTTGATATTGTTTATTCCAATCTTGTTAATAATTGTTAGTAAGTTTGTTATTCTAGTATTATTTGAAATTAGTCATTTTAGTATTATCATTTTAGTATATGAAATATTAGTTGTTAGTATCCCGAAAATATTAGTTTTCTTTGATAGACATTAATAGTAGGTAATTTATTTAAAATAAAGACTCCCGAACTATTCATCCGATGTTCTCGGTATTGATTATTCAACTATGTTTGAGCTTCACGAGTTTTTCCATGATAGAGAGAACCTAGTCAATTGGGCTCGGTTCATGGCGAGGGCTAATAATTTGGTGTTAGTAGAGATCATACCCTATGGGCTGGCCCGTCCCGCCCGCCCGCTCGGAAAAACGGGCAGGTATGGACAAGAAGAAAAGCCTGGTCGGGCCGAAAAGTCTGGCCCGGCCGGACATACGGACAAGATCCGGGCAAAGTAAAAAAAAACCCGGTCGGGATGCTTGCTCGGCCCGGATTTTATTTTATTTTATCATTTTTTATATATATAAGCCCAAATCAATAAGACCTAGCCCAACTCAATGAACTCTAATATAAGCTTCCGACCCTCTATTGATAGTTTGATTTACTCTCTCCCACTCAAGACCCTAAGCAACAGGTGGCTCCATGACGACTCTCCTCTCCTTGCATATGCGGCAACTGTCCTCGCATATGCAGTGGCTCTCTTCACAAACTGTTTGGGTTGGATACGGGTTATCGGGTAGCTCAGTTCTTGAACAATTACGAATGGGTTTAGTTCATCTCTCGGTCATTTCAGACCGGGTTATGTCATTTTTTATGACTATGGGTAGAGTTGTCAATTACAGTGGATCAATCGGATTAGAGTTGGATCATTTATGCATATTTTACACTTTATAACTATTCATAAATACAACATAATAAGAAATTGAGAATACTAAACTAAAAGTAAACATTTCAACCACCGGCGGTGTGGTGTGGTGTGTTGGATCGGAGGTTTTCTGGTACAGAAAAATATGGAAAAAGGGAAACAAAGTATCCATCTTACGGAAGATGAATGTATAGTGCTGAAACATAGAGAAAGCGATAACCCGAGGAGAAAATTGACTCAACGATTTTGATGGGAAAAGTGCTGACTTCTGGGCCCTTTAAAGCTTATGCTTTGTCTGCTACAATGAAAGGGACGTGGCGACCTAAGAATGGGTTCAAGTTCAGAGAAGTTAAGAAAAACCTGTCTGTATTTCACTCTGACTCGGTAGGAAATAAGGAACAAATTTTAAAGATAGTGGAAGAGCCTTAGTCTTTCGGACCGAGTTCCGTCCTTAGCCGAGATTTCCTTTGGCCAAGATTGGCCTTGCCGCACCCGCGGGCATGATGGCCGCCCCTGCGGGTTCCCGCTCCCGCAGCCCAGTGAACCGCCCCTGCGGTTTCCTACGGCTGTAGCCGTTTTTGTTGACCCTTTGACCCGTGCTTTACTCTTTCACTCCCTTAACCCTTCCGTCCTTTGGTTGCTGAGCAAGTTTTCACATTTCCTTACCCATCTTTCACGTCCCCCTTGCTTCTTCATCTCTTCCTTTGACCTTGCATGAGAATTCTTGGAGTTTGATAAGGTTTTGGTGTAGTGTTGTGTTGCTGAAGGTTGTGTGAATGTTTGTTGAGCTTCTGAGGCCAGCTAAGAGCCTGTTCTGTTCTTCCTTGAGGTATCACAGCTGTGGAGGTGAGCTTCTTGCTCCTCCTTCCTTCTTTTCTTTCTTGTTCTTCCTTCTTAGCTTAGGAGTAGATGAAGTGAGCATAGTTTAACGTTTGAATGTGTATATATATGTATGTGTGTGACTATGGAAGAAAATAGACATGATTTGATCACGTGAAGAGCTAAAGAGAAGCCGCGAGATTGCATTCTGCACTGTCGCCGCCCCCGCGCCTAGAAACCGCCGCCCCTGCGGAGACCGTGCCATCGCGCCCGCGCCAGCGCCTGTGCCATGCCTGCGTTAGCCTGCAGCCTTGTCACCGCCCCTGCGGCTTCTACCTGCCGCACCTGCGGGTGATCTCTTCCGCCCCCTGCGTCCTTAGTTCACGCAGGTGCGTCTTGACCCGGGACTACCTATAGTTAGGTAGTTCCTTTCCTTTCTAGTATGAGGAACTTAGTACCATGCTAGGATTCGGATGTTGACGAGTATAATACAGAAATGCCGGTTAGGGATTTGAGATTTACGAGTTGGATATGATCCCTTATGGATCCCTTGGGTCTAGGTGTGACCCCTTTGTGTGATAGTAGATTGATATATCTATGTGTGCCTTGTATAGGCTGTGTTGTCCTCCAGTTTGGAGTGGACGTTTCTAAGAGTTGTTCGTAGCGAGTTACTTCTGAGATCGAGGTAAGTCCATAGGACTTACTTAGCTACTATCCTTATATTGGATGTATGCTTGAGTGGGTGTGTGTTATATGCTTTATATCATGTGTTATTATGGTCACCGACCTATGTTATATTGACCGCCCATTGAAGTGGCTGTGACAACTTACCTTTCATCCCGTAGTGGAGTCTGGGAAGTTCTCTGTAAGCTAGTTAGTTCTGGTATACGGGAAGGGCACCTACCACTCCATATGGTATACGGGAAAGTGCGCTGATACCACTCCAGCTAGCTATTGCACGCAGAGGCGAGGGTTATATATACATTCCTCGCGTCACGTATATTCATATACATTTATTATACGATTGAGTGTTGGACTTATTAAAGATAGTAAACCGGGTAAATGTGTGATATCATGATGATGTGTTAATATTATTGATATGTAGCATCTTCCTAATATATAGAATTTGATTGTATAAATATAGATGTGTTTTATTTGGTGCCCTTGTAAAGATAATAAAGTAAATGTGTCATGATGATGTGTTATTTTGATGTGTGTTTGTGCTCTAGCATCTTCTTATATATGTGTATAGTTAGCTAACGGTTTTATACCGTGTTGTAGATCCTTTGCAGGTTAGGAGAGCTGCAGAGTGATCCAGAGGGGTGATCTGCTGAGGGTTCCGTACACTGGGCGTATTTGGGATATGGGTTATTTACGTTGTACGGATTCATGTTTTGATTTTGTACTCAGCAGTACCTTGTATCACCTTTTTGATATGTATATATATATATATATATATATATATATATATATATATATATATATCAGTTTTATGTTTTGTTTTAATCTATTGGTGCCTTGTTGTAAGATTCAGTGAATTTGTTGTCAGGCTAGGGTCAGGATCCATTGTGAGATCCTAGCCAGTAGCACTCCGAGTCCTACGGATTTGGGGTGTTACAAAGTTGGTATCAGAGCCCAGGTTGACAACAATGGCACTAGTAATCTGCAATAAAGTTCGAATAGATAAATAAACAGAACCCGAAAGGGTCTGACTTTTCAAAAGGTTTTGGTTTTGAAATGAGTACAAATGTTTTGGGATATCGTGTACGTGAACCATCGCCCCTCTGAAGATCTCGACATATATATATATAGATATTTTGTTGTGATTGTTGATATCTATACATATGGCATATATATAGCCTTCTAAATAGTTTACGTCTTCTGCAGATGGTTCAGACTAGAGCCTTACCTGCAGCTAGGCGAGGTAGAGGTAGACCCCCTCTAGGTAGAGGACGGGGTAGACTCCTGCTGACGGTTCACATGCAGGAGAGATACATGAGGAGGTTGCTGAGAGCGTCGTTCCTGAGACTGGAACGGGCAGCTGAGAGACAGGGGGCACAGAGAGCCAGTCTGGCGAGTCTGATCGTGTCTCCATGGGGAGATCAGAGTTCCGAGCATATATCAGACGTGTTAGAGGAGGCTGCCAGAGCGGTAGACGTGCCCCAGATTTACAGGCACAGAGGGACCATCTGAGAGGTCCCACACCGTTACTCAGGTACCAGCTGTACAGGTACCTGCTGCTGAGATTGCCAGAGCACCGGAGGAGCAGAGGGCCTAGACCAGATACCTGGTTGAAGGCATTCCATCAGATGGGTGTACCCCCTTTCACTGGGAAGGTGGGGTTGGAGGTTGAGCTCTGGATCGGGCATGTAGACTCAGCTCTGGAGTCTATTCGATGTCCCTGACAGACAGATCGAGCTGGTTCAGACTTTATTCCGGGACTTGGCACAACACTGTGGAGATCAGTACGGGTCAGGTTACCAGTTATGATCAGATGAGACGATGATTAGAGAGCGTTTCTGCCCTGCCTCACTGAGGAGGGAGAAACTGCGAGATTTTGTTGAGGCTGGGTTTGAGGATGTACCAGTCTCTGAGGCCATCAGGAGGTTTCAGGAGGAGCTGGCATTACTGGGACCACTGCACCTTCTGCAGACCAGCACGTTTATCTCTTTTTCCGACGACTGAGGATACTACCCGGACCTACATGGCGGGATTTCATTGTGAGACTCTTACAGATTATCAGGACAGAGCTTCCGATTATGAGAGGGAGCGAGCTGGTCAGAGGAGAGCTTCTCAGACCGGAGGGTCTGAGAAGAGGCAGCGTACAGGGCAGACCAGTGGTACTGGTGGTTCTGCTAGTGGTTGGCGTGGTCAGAGACGCCAGAGTCAGCCTTCATCTGCACCGGTTGCAGAGAAGGGACGTCAGTGTTTTAACTGTGGAGATCCAGGGCATATGAGGCCAGAGTGCACGAGGCCATTGGTGACTTGCTACACCTGTGGTAGGCAAGGTCACCGGCTGTTTACTGCCGCCAGGGCGGAGCTTCTCTCAGCAGGGTTCTTCTCCTGCCAGTGCAGCGGGAGGTGGGCAGAGGCCACCTCAGCAGCAGCAGACTCAGGGACAGCAGAGGGTCCCAGATCGCCCTACGACTCAGGGATCTGCTCCTGGGCCGAGTAGAGGCAGAGGTCGTGGTGGGGGCACCACTGATACCAGAGGCCCACAGGGTCGTGTTTTTGAGCTGAGGAGTGCAGAGGAGCCAGCTGCACCTACTGCTACAGGTACCATTCTGATTCATGGTTTACCTGTTAGAGTTTTATTTGATACTGGTGCTACGCACTCTTTTATTTCTGATGCCTGTGTAGAGCGTCTTGGTTTAGATACAGTTGAGGGGATGCCCTTTATTATAGGGTTACCCGATGGTGGTAGGGTCAGAGGTACCCGTGAGATTCACGGTTGTCCCATTTTCTGTAGGGACCCGTGTGTTACTAGTTGACTTTTTTTGTCATGCCATTAGAGCATGAAGAAGTCATTCTAGGTATGGATTGGATGGCTAGACATTCTGCAGTCTTAGATGTAGGTAGGAGGACTGTTACCCTCTCTACCGAGTTAGGCCAGATAGAGGTTTTCCGAGGTTGGGACCTTGGAAAGGTAGGCACAGTTATCAGCGCTATACGGGCAGCTAGACTGATTGCACAGGTTGTGAGGCCTTCTGGTGTTATGCCATGAAGGAGGGGAGAGTCCAGCATTAGAGGATATCCCAGTTGTTGTGAGTTTACTGATGTTTTTGCTGAGCCGTCCAGTTTGCCGCCTCAGAGGAGTGTGGATTTCAGTATCGAGTTAGAGCCTGGTACGAGACCCATCTCGAAGGCCCCATACCGGATGGCGCCTGTCGAGATGCTGGAGCTGAAGAAGCAACTCGAGGAGTTGGCTGAGAAGGGCTTCATTCGCCTAGCGTGTCCCCATGGGAGCACCTGTCCTCTTCGTACGGAAGAAGGACGGATCACTGAGGTTATGCATAGATTACAGAGAGCTGAACAAGGTGACCATCAAGAACAAGTATCCACTGCCCGTATTGATGATTTGTTAGATCAGCTACAGGGAGCGACTGTGTTCTCCAGGATTGACCTGCGTTCCGGTATCACCAGCTGAGGGTGAGGGAGCAGGATGTGCACAGGACAACATTCCGGACCAGATATGGCCACTACGAGTTTGTAGTGATGCCATTTGGCTTACGAATGCCCCAACCGTCTTTATGGAGTTGATGAACAGTATCTTCATCGACTTCCTGGATCAGTTTGTGGTGGTTTTTATTGATGATATTCTGGTATACTCTCGCAGTGGAGAGGAGCATGCAGGACATCTGAGGACTGTATTGCAGGTTTTGCGGGATAGAGAACTTTATGCTAAGTTCTCTAAGTGTGAGTTCTGGATGCCAGAGGTAGCATTCCTGGTCATATAGTATCAGCTGAGGGGATCAAGGTTGATCCGGCGAAGATTGAGGCAGTAGCAGCATGGACCACACGACGAACGTCAAGGAAGTACGTAGTTTCCTTGGCCTAGCCGGTTATTACAGACGCTTTGTGGAGGGATTTTCTGTGATTGCCCGTCCACTGACGAGTTTTGCTGAGGAAGACTTTGTGTGGTCTGATCAGTGCATGCAGAGTTTTGAGGAGTTGAAGAGGCGTTTGACTTCTGCTCCTATTTTGGCACAGCCAGAGGGTACTGAGGATTTTGTGGTTTACAGTGATGCATCCAAGCTAGGCTTGGGATGTGTTTTGATGCAGAGGCAGGGTGATTGCATATGCGTCTCGACAGTTGAAGACGTATGAGGAGAACTACCCGACTCATGATCTGGAGTTGGCCGCGGTAGTTCATGCACTGAAGATCTGGAGACATTACCTGTATGGTGCTACATGTCAGATCTTCACAGACCATAAGAGTCTGAAGTATATTTTCACGCAGCGGGAATTGAATAACCGCCAGCGTAGGTGGCTCGAGCTGATCAAGGATTTTGATCTAGAGATCCTGTACCATCCAGGGAAGGCGAACGTTGTCGCCGACGCCCTGAGCAGGAAGACGCCTCGAGAGCAGGCGATTGCGAGATTGACGTTCAGCATCAGTTGCAGAGAGATCTGATCTGGTTAGAGTTGGACATCCAGTTTCCTGATGAGGATGCCCAGCTGCCGTACGCTAGAGGTACTTCTTGATCTGTTGGATGAGATCCGACAGAAACAGGAGACTGCCCGACTTTACAGAGGATCAGAGATAGGATGTCTCGAGATGAGGCACCCACAGTTTCTGCTTGGAGCAGATGGAGTTTTGAGGCGCCGCGGTCGCGTCTGTGTACCTGCTGATACAGAGCTGAGGCCAGAGGATTTTACAGGAGGCCTCACTGTACACCTTACTCTGTACATCCAGGTACGAGTAAGATGTATCAGGACTTGAGACGTATATATTGGTGGGGAGGGCTGAAGCCCGATGTGGCCAGATTTGTGGCACAGTGTGCGACCTGCCAGCAGGTCAAGATCGAGCATTTTCAGACCTGGAGGTGAGCTCCATCCACTTCCTGTTCCACAGAGGAAGTGGGAGGACGTCACATGGATTTGTGACTGGCTGAGGCTGAGCCGGAGTTTTGATGCCATCTGGGTCATAGTAGACAGACTGACGAAGACGGCACGTTTCATTCCTATCGGAGACGTGGCCGCGTGAGCAGATTAGCTGAGGAGTACACTAGGCAGATAGTGAGACTCCATGGTGTACCGAGGACGATCGTCTCAGACAGAGATGGACGATTTACCTCGAGATTCTGGCAGCAGATTCAGACTGCCCTGGGGACGAGTTTGCACTTCACGACTGCGTTCCATCCTCAGACAGATGGTCAGTCAGAGAGGACCATTCAGACCCTGGAGGATATGTTGCGAGCTTGTGTGTTGGATTGGGGCAGTGTGGACGGATCATCTCCACTTGTTGAGTTCTCTACAACAACAGCTGCATGCATCTATTGGGATGGCCCCATATGAGGCACTGTATGGACAGAGATGTCGTACCCCGTTATGCTGGGATGAGCAGAGCAGCATCAGTGGTTTAGCACCTGATCAGATTCAGGATGATATGGCTCGAGTAGCATTGATCAGAGAGCGTATGCTGACTGCACAGAGCCGTCAGAAGTCTTATGCTGATAGGAGGCGTAGACCTCGGAGTTAGAGGTGTTCACCCTGTATTTCACGTGTCTCAGCTGAGGGAGTACATACCAGATCCGAGACACATTGTGAGTTATGAGGATTTGGTGGTTGAGCCGGACCACACGTTTGTTGAGCATCCTATTGCAGTCCTAGAGCGAGGTATGAGACGCCTGCGTTCGAAGGACATTCCTATGTTGAGGATACAGTGGTCGAGACGAGGACCCGAGGAGGCTACATGGGAGACTGAGGATAGTATCCAGAGGAACTATCCAGAGTTCTATGCCGAGATAGGTGCACCAGTAGGATCACCGAGTAGATCTTAGTACTAGCTTGGTGAGTCTTATCTGCTTATATGCTTATATGCTATGATGTTTTATTTCATACTAGCTTTGATGTGATTATGATCTTATTAGATCTTGTTATGCTAGTATGATTCTTGTTTATAGCTGGAGATGGTTCTTTTCCTCCATGCTATTGTGATATGATAGGTTTAGCTGGAGATGGTTCTTTCCTCCATGCTATTTTGATGGACATAGTAGTGCTGGAGATGTTCTTCCTCCATGCCTTTCTGTTATGGATATGATACGGCTAGAGATGTGATTCCTCTATGCCTTGTGATATGTTTATGGTTTGGCTAGAGATGGTTTTCCTCTAGGCCCTGGATAGTATGGTTTGTTGCTGGAGTTGATGTTTTCCTCCATGCTTGTGTTTGAGGCTATAGAGAGAGTGTACCTCGGCTTGTGAGTCCGAGTGGTTCGAGGTTTTTTGCAAGTTTCGGGACGAAACTTGTTTTTAGGGGGGTGAGGTGTAAGAGCCTTAGTCTTTCGGACCGAGTTCCGTCCTTAGCCGAGATTTCCTTTGGCCGAGATTGGCCTTGCCGCACCGCGGGCATGATGGCCGCCCCTGCGGGTTCCCGCTCCCGCGGCCCAGAACCGCCCCTGCGGTTTCCTACGGCTACAGCTGTTTTTGTTGACCCTTTGACCCGTGCTTTACTCTTTCACTCCCTTAACCCTTCCGTCCTTTGGTTGCTGAGCAAGTTTTTACATTTCCTTACCCATCTTTCACGTCCCCCTTGCTTCTTCATCTCTTCCTTTGACCTTGCATGAGAATTCTTGGAGTTTGATAAGGTTTTGGTGTAGTGTTGTGTTGCTGAAGGTTGTGTGAATGTTTGTTGAGCTTTTGAGGCCAGCTAAGAGCCTGTTCTATTCTTCCTTGAGGTATCACAGCTGTGGAGGTGAGCTTCTTACTCCTCATTCCTTCTTTTCTTTCTTGTTCTTCCTTCTTAGCTTAGGAGTAGATGAAGTGAGCATATTTTAATGTTTGAATGTGTATATATATGTATGTGTGTGACTATGGAAGAGAATAGACGTGATTTGATCACGTGAAGAGTTAAAGAGAAGCCGCGAGATTGCATTCTACACAGTCGCCGCCCCCGCGCCTGGAAACCGCCGCCCCTGCGGAGACCGTGCCATCGCGCCCGCGCCAGCGCCTGCGTTAGCCTGCAGCCTTGTCACCGCCCCTACGGCTTCTACCTGCCGCGCCTACGGGTGATCTCTTCCGCCCCCTACGTCCTTAGTTCACGCAGGTGCGTCTTGACCCGGGACTACCTATAGTTAGGTAGTTCCTTTCCTTTCTAGTATGAGGAACTTGTACCATGCTAGGATTCGGATGTTGACGAGTATGATACAGAAATCCCGGTTAGGGATTTGAGATTTACTAGTTGGATATGATCCCTTATGGATCCCTTGGGTCTAGGTGTGACCCCTTTGTGTGATAGTACATTGATATATCTATGTGTGCCTTGTATAGGCTGTGTTGTCCTCCAGTTTGGAGTGGACGTTTCTGAGAGTTGTTCGTAGCGAGTTACTTCTGAGATTGAGGTAAGTCCATAGGACTTACTTAGCTACTATCCTTATATTGGATGTATGCTTGAGTGGTGTGTGTTATATGCTTTATAGCATGTGTTATTATGGTCACCGACCTATGTTATATTGACCACCCATTGTAGTGGTTGTGACAACTTACCTTTCATCCCGTAGTGGAGTCTGGGAAGTTCTCTGTAAGCTAGTTAGTTCTGGTATACGGGAAGGGCACCTACCACTCCATATGGTATACGGGAAAGTGCGTTGATACCACTCCAACTAGCTATTGCACGCAGAGGCGAGGGTTATATATACATTCCTCGCGTCACATATATTCATATACATTTATTATACGATTGAGTGTTGAACTTATTAAAGATAATAAACCGGGTAAATATGTGATATCATGATGATGTGTTAATATTATTGATGTGTGTTTGTGCTCTAGCATCTTCTTATATATGTGTATAGTTATCTAACGGTTTTATACCGTGTTGTAGATCCTTTGTAGGTTAGGAGAGATGCAGAGTGATCCAGAGGGGTGATCTACTGAGGGTTCCGTACACTGGGCGTATTCGTGGGATATGGGTTATTTACGTTGTACGGATATATGTTTTGATTTTGTACTCAACAGTACCTTGTATCACCTTTTTGATATGTATATATATATATATCAGTTTTATGTTTTGTTTTAATCTATTGGTGCCTTGTTGTAAGATTCAGTGAATTTGTTGTCAGGCTAGGGTCAGGATCCATTGTGAGATCCTAGCCTAGTAGCACTCCGAGTCCTACGGATTTGAGGTGTTGCAAAGTTGGTATCAGAGCCTAGGTTGACAACAATGGCACTAGTAATCTGCAATAAAGTTCGAATAGATAAATAAACAGAACTCGAAAGGGGTCTGACTTTTCAAAAGGTTTTGGTTTTGAAATGAGTACAAATGTTTTGGGATATCGTGTACGTGAACCATCGCCCCTCTGAAGATCTCGACAGTATATATATATAGATATTTTGTTGTGATTGTTTTGATACATACATACGGCATATTATATAGCCTTCTAAATTAGGTCTACGTCTTCTACAGATGGTTCAGACTAGAGCCTTACATGCAGTTAGGCGAGGTAGAGGTAGACCCCCTCTAGGTAGAGGACGGGGTAGGACTCCTACTGACGGTTCACATGAAGGAGAGATACATGAGGAGGTTGCTGAGAGCATCGTTCCTGAGACTAGGAATGGGGCAACTGAGAGACAGGGGGACAACCGAAAGACTTTCAAATAATGTCAAGGTTTAGAGAGACACTACAATTATGTGGTCTTCAAGATATTGCTTTTGATGGGTACCGATATACTTGGGATAATGGCCAATCTGGGGCTTCTTTTATTCAGGAGAGGTTGGATCATGCATTTGCAATGAGAACATGGCTGGAATGCTATCCTCAGACGAAACTTTTTCATCTACCTAGAGTCATGTGTGATCATGCTCCTATATTGTTGGATATAAATGGTCTGGACAGGGAAAATGGCAACAAAACTGGAAGAAAACCATTTCGGTTTGAGGCGTTGTGGACACATGAGGAGGGTTGCGAGGAGGTTATCAGAAATGCATGGTTGAATCTGGGTAGTGCGTTTGCTGAAGAGGGAGCGGACAAAAAGATTTTGAGGTGCCGTACAGATTTGTTAGAATGGAGCAAGTCCAATATGGGTAATCCCAAGGCGGAGCTTAAACGGGTTCGAGCGGAGATTAAGAAGTTGATGGTTAATGGAATGAATGGAGAAATTGTACAACAAAGACGGATTCTTAAAGAGAGGGAGAATGATTTAATGAAGAAAGAAGAGATGTACTGGTATCAGAGGGCGAAAGCTAATGAGTTCAAATGGGGTGATAAAAATACGTCTTATTTCCACCAAAAGGCTAACGGACGTCGAAAACGAAATCGCATTGCAAAAATCGTGCACGAAGATGGATTGGTTTGGAGGTCAGTAGAGGGAAAAGATCAGGCCGCAGTTCAATGTTTTCAAAAGATTTTTGCGTCAGGAAATACGGAGGGTACAAACTTCAGTCTTCCATCAATGGATAGGGTGAGTGTGGAGGATAATGCGGATTTGTTACGGCCGTGTACGGCGGATGAAGTACATGGTGCGTTATTTGATATGCATCCCACAAAGGCTCCGGGTCTGGATGGTTTTCCAGCCTTATTTTTTCGAAGACACTGAAGTATACTCGGTGAAGAGTTTACTAGCCTTATTATCAGATTGTTTGAAGGTGAGCATTTTCCGCCTTCTTTTAATCATACTTTCATCTCTCTTATTCTTAAGGTTAGTAATCAGTGTAGTATGAAGGAATTACGCCCCATTAGTCTTTGTAATGTGGTTTATAAAATCTTCTCTAAGGTTATGGCCAATCCGCTGAAATTGAGTTTGGGGAAGATTATTTCGTTGAAATAAAGTGCTTTTGTCCCGAGGCGCCTTATAACTAACAATGTTATAGCTGCTTTTGAGCTTTTTCATCATATGAAGACAAATGATGGGAAGCAAGGTCACTTGGCTTTGAAACTCGATATTACGAAGGCCTATGATCGAGTGGAATGGGGATATTTGGAGAGGAGTATGTATGCTATGGCTTTTGAGGATGGATGGGTTAGACTCAATATGAGATGTATGTCGTCGGTTTCCTTTGCAGTTCTTTTTTAGGGGATTCCGACTCAATCTTTCATACCGTCTAGGGGTTTACGACAGGGAAATCCTTTATCTAATTTTCTTTTTTTGATATGTGCGGAGGTTTTCTCTTCTCTTATTAGAAAATCAAAGGAGAATGGTTTGTTACAGGGCATAAGGATTGCTCCTTCAGCGCCACGTATTTCACATCTTTTTTTTTGCAGATGATAGTGTGACTTTTGCAAAAGCGACTTGTCAACAAAGCAATTGTATTGTTAATATCCTCTAGGAATATGGAGAAGCATTGGGACAACAAGAGAATCTTGCAAAATCATAGTTATTTTTCATCAACAACGTTTGTTTAGAGAGAAGAGAGGAGATTCAGGCGGTGATGGGGTTTCGTGAAGTTAGTAGTCATGACATATATTTGGGGCTCCCTACTATGGTGGGGCGTTCTAAGAAGGTCATTTTTGCAAATGTCTGGGAACGAGTTTGGAAGAAACTAAAAGGGTGGAAAGAATTCTCACTAAGTCGGGCAGGGAAGGAAGTGTTGTTAAAAGCAGTAATCCAAGCTATTCGTACATATGCAATGTCGTGTTTCGAGATGCCGGTCAGCGTTTGTGATGATATTGAGAGATTGATGAGCCAAATTTGGTGGGGTGACTCGGAAGTATATCGAAAGATTTAGTTGGATTGCTTGGAGTATGTTGTGTAAGTCGAAAAATGAGGGCAGGCTTGGTTTTAGAGATATGGAATCGTTTAATAATGCGCTTCTGGAGAAAAAGGCTTTGCGTTTATTGACTGTCCCTAATTCTCTAACAGAAAAAATACTCAAAGCTAAATAATTTCATGCTGGCTCATTTTTGTCGGCACGAGTGGGTTCAAGACCCAGCTTCATGTGGCGGAGCATCCTCAAGGGAAGACAACTCCTTCTGGAAGGAATATGTTGGTCGGTTGGAAGTGGGGTTTCATTATCGGTTTGGAATGATCCGTGGATTCCCTGTCCCCATCGTTTTAAGCCAATTGTGACTCCGACGACATCAGATAGGGACATGAAGGTGAAGGATCTTATCGATTGGGATATTTTGCAATGGCGTGAAGATCTAATACGTCATGCTTTAGGCAATGTGGATCTTGATGTGGTGCTTGGGATCCCTTTGATAAGTTGTGATACGGAGGATGAATTGTATTGGTACTATACTCCATCTTGGAATTTTACAGTGAACTCGGCGTATAAGTTGACTTTAAAACATCGGGATTTAACAAGGGGTGTGGATGAGCCTTCAAGTGGTGGTGGTTTGACGGGGAGTGATAGGAGTGTGGAGAGGGGAAGATAGAAGAGACCCGAGAGTGGTTTAATTAAATTGTACTGTGATGTTGCTATCAAAGAGGATGGAAAGAGTAGGATTGGGGTCTTAGCTCGAAATAATTTGGCTGTGGTTCTGATTGCATCGTCTCGAAGTGTACAAGGAAGGATGACTGTTGAGGCTGCGGAAGGGGAAGTCATGAGGTGGGTTTTGATGTTAGTGGAGGAGAAGGGGTGGTGCAATATCATATGCGAGACATATTCTTCCTCTATTATCTCGAAGCTTAATAACCCTACGGTGTTGCGCGGTGTCATAGGTAAGATAGTTAGAGATTTGCGCAGGAGGACATCTTGGTTCGAGTCTTGTCGTTGGTCCTTTGGTCGGAGAGAAGGCAATAGGTGTGCTCATTGGCTTGCTAGTAGTCGTCCTGTTAACCCAATTTACTTTCATGTTGGTTTTCCTTTTCCGAACGATTTTAGTATTGTTATTGCGGGGGATGATATGGATGAATAAAGTTTCGTATTTTCAAAAAAAAACTGTTCAAGCTTGAAAATTTTGTATTTTTAAGTCTTGTTAAAACTTATAAGTTTCCGATGGTATTAATAAAGATTTTCAATGTTTGTTAACTTATTTTTATATCGATAAAAGCTAATTGATTGATATTTTAAATAAATATAATGAATGATAATTACACAAGAAAAAAATATTAATACAAATTACAATATAATAAAAGACCGTCGATCTTAAATGAAATCATTTTTTTTCATCATCTCCCAATTTCGGACGTGAACTGCAGAACTATTCAATTTATTCCACACATGGAGTGCTAAAGTGAAATTGAGTTTAACTAATTCCCCACTTGAGGCCCAAAAGCGAAATTGATTTTAATTCATTCCGTATTTGAGGTGTGAAAGGGAAATTGGGTTTGTTAATTTTGCACTTCAGGTCAGGAAGCGAATTTGATTTTAATCAATTACACACTTGGGACCCGAAACTGAAAATGGGTTTAATCAATTCTGCTCTTGAGCCACGGAAACAAAATGAAAAAAATTTCAATTTTTTCTAATGACCGATTTGATTCCACACCGGAAGTGCAAAATTAAGTAATTTGTAAATAAAATATATGAGTATGTCTAACATGACCGGGGGAAACTTAGATATATTTTAAAACAAAAATCATGTAAAACTTAAGGTCAAAAGTGTTCTTAGGGTCAATGTAATAACCGGATTTTTTTTATGACGGAAATCCGACTCTATTTACCGAGTTAAGTGAACCGAACCGCACCGATGTGGAAATACATGGCAAACCGGACCAGGATCTCTTTATCTTTTCTCCTTTGGGACCAGGCGAGAATAAGCCCAATACCACGGCCCACCAGCGCTCGACCCAATCTTCACATATCTCCTCTACGGCCAGACGGAAAGAAATTGAAATGACGAGGCCTAATAGCTTCCCTACTTCGACTCTCCCTTGGGCCTAGGCAAAGGTTGGATGTACGAGGCCCACTACTTGTTTCGGCCACTTCCCTCACGTCCTTCACGAACCCGACGATCACACCAGCTCGTCTTCGTCTTCACCCTTGACCAAAGTTAGTGGATCATTGAAATGGAGCGAAACTAACACTTAAAGATGGCCGTTGAAGAAGGCATTGAAGGCTGACGACCAGCTTTGAAACCGAGAGCCTCACCTTCACTCCCCATCCTCCCTTGCTAGTCCTCCGCCCGTTAGCCTTCATGAGACTATGAAATTATGTAGTGCATCTGTCACTATGAATAACATTGGTCTTTACTTGTTGTGCGCAGAAGCTTCACATTACAACATTAAGCCTCCTAGCTTTAAATGTAACTTCAACCAAATCCATCCTGAGGGACTCAGACTCGGGATCTCCTCTAAAACGCTCTAAGCACGTAGCCAAATCCTCATTCGTAGCCTTCACCCTTTCAGAGATATGTGCAAAGTGTTGTGTGTTTAACCCTCTCAAAGGGCCTTTGAGGCCTCGAAGGAGGGAACATAGACGGTACTCGTAGGATCCCAAGAGTCTACAACTCCAGTTCTCCTTGACAATATCTTGGAATTAATCATGAGAGGCCAACATATTAAAAAATTTAAAATTGGGCCTCATTGATCTCGGGCGATGTATTTTATGAGCAATTGTATGCTTATGATCCGAATACTTCCACCTATTCGGAAAAATTGCCCGGCAATAAAGCCCATATCCAGCCAGTTATTGTTAACCATCACTCTGTCGATTTGACTCCAAATAATACCATTCGTCCAAGTGAATTTGTTATCACTTGTGAGTGGTACATCAGAGAGGCCTAACTTATGACAAGCATCTAGCATACCCTTACACTCATACATACGTATAGGTGCACCATTAACTCCTTCGTCCAGGTACATAACATTGTTAAAGTCTCCAAGGACAAGCCATCACATAGGGTATATGCTAAACCGAACACGAACGGTATACCACATCTCACGACGTTTCACGATGTCGTGAACCTCGTAGATGAAGCAAACGCAGTACTTAGCCCTAGTCACCTCGCAAGTGACTAGACCCATAACAAACTGCACTCCCACCTCCACAATCTCCATCACAATGCGGTTCCCATCACACATGACCAACAAACCACCACTATCATCAACATCAAAGTTAGTGACATAACTCCAATCCGAAAATCGAGTTTGCATCACTGGGATGATGTTAGTAGGTTTGGCATCAAACCTAGTCTCAAGCACCTCACAAATACAAGCATCATATTCCCTCATGAGATATCTCACACCATTTTGTATTCGGGGTTGGTGGAACCCCTGAACATTCCATGATATGAGCCTCATTGAGAAACCGAGTGCTTGTCCTTCTTTCCCTTTCCTCTATCAGCCATCATAGTTGTCATAGATGAAGCAAGTCTTCTAAAAATACGCTCACCCCCAACCTTCACTCTATCGTGATTTACCGTGTCCATAGCATACTTAGGTGGCCATCCCGCTCTTCTTTTGGATCGAGAAATGACAGTGGTGAATCCGTCATCAAAAGTCTCAACCTCTGGGGTGAGAGTCTGACTGAATGCTCTCATGTCATCCATACTAGGCACAATCTCACCCTCCTCAATACTCTCAGGAATCTCAATAGAAGCCTTAACCGAAGCTTTAACATTGCTATCAATCACCGACTCATCCTCACTAGACTCAAGGTCAGAAGAGTTAGCCTCATAAGATGAGTCATCTGACTCCATCTAGAAGACATCCCTACCTGACTCCTCCAAAAGAGACTCGATAAGCCTGGATAAAGTCTTATTCTTGCTAGCAAATAAGCTCTTCTTCCTTCTCCCCTTATCTCCAACATCTTTGGCCTCAACTCTCCCCTCGTGACGGTCAGTGGTTTTTTTTCCCTTTCATAGGGGATTTGGTAACGGCCTTTGCAGCAGTCGTTACAAAAGTAATACCCTCCGTGGTTTTAGATTTGGGTTTAGTCTTCCGACGTGCCTTGTCCTCGACCTGGAGATTCGACCCATCACTTCTCCCTCTCTACCATCATTAGCCGTGCGACTTGGTCCCGGCTGGTTAACATCAATTCCCATATTAGATTTGCCCTTGCTATCAACCTCAACAACAGACTTCTTAGTTATTATTATCGGGTAAATCATTAGTTCTTATATTGTCTCTGTTTCCCTCCTTAGTCTGCAACAAGTTTAGTATCATCCCCTGTTTCCCTCGTGAAGGTCCTAGGTCTAACTCCTACAACACCCTTTGACTCTTTAAAGGAACAAGTATCATCCTTATGCCTGAAGGATATGCATTATTTACAATAAAAGAGCTCATTCTCATGAAGCACCATACACACTAACTTAACATTATCATCAAATTCCAAAGTTATCTCTTTTTTAACCTCACGGGCAAAATTAACTTCCACAAGCACCCTAGCATAGGAACCACTCTTCCTTTCACCTGTGATGGGATCCTTAAATAAAGAATTTCCAATCATAGAAGCCACTCTTCTCAAATTCTCCGAAGTACATAAATCATTAGGGATACCTAGGAGTCTAAACCAAATAGGTATAATGGCCTTATCCTTATCACTAAAAGCAAACTTTTCTGGAACAAGTTTGAGAATCAGTGGCCTACTGTGTATGTAACAGGGCCCCTCTCTCAAAACCATATCTCTATCCCTATCAGAGTCAAAGGTAAAAATAATCCATCCAGCTTCAACTCTAAACCTACAATCAACCTCCCAAGAATTCTTAAGACCATTTATAGCGAAGTACGCTGGGTAGAACCCGGCATATTGTCCAAGACGACAACTTTCCCACACTTGTTGCTTTGATATAGCCTCATCACATCTAATTTTCACTAGTAGGAGGTGAGTAAGCCAATTTCCCCTAACTCATTGTTCATGAAGACCATGATAGGAGGTTTAATCCAAGCAGATTGCCTAGGTTGGTTTACAAAACTAGGTTACTAGTAACCCCGTTAGGAAGAGTAGGAAATTCATCAATATTATTCTCCCTAGTCCCAACTTGCGTATTACCATCATCAAAGACTATCCTAGAGGTCACATTTTCAACATGATTACTAACCACATGCATGTTAACATCTAGGGGAGCAACCTTATCCAAGTTTGTAACATTAATATTTTGATCATGCTTTTCAACACTATCTCTCCTAGTAACATGCTCAAGAGTGACATTATTACTTTCTTGTAGAACATTGCCGTTAACAACAGTAGCTTCAATACGGAGAGTAGTACCATTAGATATCAAGTTTAGAGCATGCAAAATTCTCTTAGTTAAATTAACATCATGACCACCTTGCTCATTATCAAAGAGGATATCCCTTGCATCCAAAGCCAACTCTTGGTCCTCTTCGGGTACATCTTGATCCGCTATAGAACCCTCAACCAACACATTCTCAACCATGGTAAGAGCCAACGATCCCGCTTCAGTTGTTGGATCTTCTGCATCATTGTTCTTCCCGATGATCTCTAAGCCGGCAACAACATTGCAGGCTCCAAGTTCTGCATCAGGTTTAGTAACATTCCTTTGCACAGTAGTAGCAACATCAATACATAAAAGAGGAAGATTAGGCTGTTATAACTTACATGTGGTTAGATCGATCCTAATCGATGCTCCAATATTCCGCAGTAGGTTTCTGGCATGGGCGATTATAGCATCATCATACTTGGCATTTTTCTGTAGTTTATTTGATATTAATCTCGTTCATCTCCCACCCATCTTGCACACTTGTATCAACAACAAGTGTCACGGCAGTAGCGTCGTGGGCCTCATTCATCAATGGTTGCATACTCAGTTTCGTCCCAGGCCCAATGATGGAAACTGTGTTTTTCTCACGGTGGAAGGGGGAGGTCGAGTCAAAATTTGATCTTTGAGAGTGTCTAGGTTCTTGCCCTCCATAGCATGGTTCGTTAAGGAAACTGTTGAATTTTTTAAGGTAAGTGTATCCTTTGATTCCTCTCTTCCGTTAAACATATAACTTGACTAGGAAGACTGCATGTTTAATTTTAGACCCAAGTTTATGTATAACGGGTTGTGGCATCACTACCCAACGTTGAACCGCGACTGTGAGGCTCTCCGTGAGTAGTCTGGACAGTGTATACGACAAGATGCATCGAATTACTCCTGTTAGTATACAGGGACGGATGCGAAGGTTGGAGGACCTTCGTGCCACACAATTAAGTTGAACAAATAGATTGATAATAACCGAGATCTTGTATGAGCATGCTGATGTGTTTACTTTTCTGCATTGTATCTGTATGTGCCTTACTATATTTTTGATATCAGAATTGTTAGCTAACGGCTTATGCCGCGTTGTTAGATCTTGTAGGTTAGGTGACTGTTGAGTAGTCTTGAGCAGGATGCTCAACCTAGTTTCCGTACCAATATCCGAGCCTGAGTTTTTCTTTCCTTTAGTGATAAGACTTAGTTATTTATTTGGAATTATGTCATTTAATTGCATGGTTGACGGTCATATTCCCTTTATTGACTATTTCTTTAGTTTAAGGACTTTATTCGGTTTTACAATTTGTGCCTTGTTGTAAGATTCAGTAAAGTTGTGTCAAACTAAGGTTGGGACCCATTGTGAGGTCTTAGCCCGTGATTCCCGAGTTCCGAGAATTCGGGGTGTTATAGTCAAAAGCGCGATTTGATCCATCATATATATATATATATATATATATATATATATATATATATATATATAGGGTTTGTGGATCATAAAGAAAGGGTTTATAGGGTCAAAAGTGAGAAGGGCCGACAACCGTCTGATTAAAATCATGAACGGCCGTGATTATTTCTCTCCTCTTGAATAAAACGCGCTTTAGTTAACGTCATTAACTCCATCGTTCATTCAGACTTCTTTCTTCTTCTGCCTTCCTCCTTTGAGTTCTTCATTCCATATTCTCTTATTTGATTTTTTTTAAAATTATAATTCAATTTCTATTATACTTCTCTTCTTCTCCTTTAATTTCGATCGATGTATCAAAAGGGGGTAAAACGGTAAATTTGAAGATTCTGCAATTTCATTCGAAGTTCTACAATGAACAAATATTCAATATACTTGAAGAAATATGCATTATTGTGGAATGAATAGGCAGTATACTTGAACAAATATGCAATATAGTTGAAGAAATAAGTTGTATACTTGAACAAATCAGGTTTTGAACAAATACGCACTATACTTGAACATATAGGCATTATAGTTAAACAAATATGAAGTATACTTCAACAAATAAATTGTGTACTTGAACAAATATTCATTATACTTGATAAAATAAGGTTTTGAACAAATATGCACTATACTTGAACAAACAGACAATACAGTTAAACAAATACGAAATATTCTTAAACAAATACGAAGTATACTTCAACCATTCATTCATTTAATCTCATGGTTATTATTCCTTCCTAATTTTTACCCTAATACCCCTTTCCACTTAAACACACCCTTTATATAAATAGAGAGAAATTTAGGATCTGGTGAGAACCTATGTTATGGTAAGAAATGAGAACATATTTCATCCACAAGAATAGATACATTTAACGGCTACGACACATTTTGAAAAATAGGTAATAATTAACGTAAGATCGAATGTTTCCTAACGAGGTACGTAGTATATTGATTATCAAATTTATCTATACACGATTTTGAGCATTGTGTTTTTAATCAACATATCTTTTATCGTCAGAACTATAGAACATTCCCGTCTTCAAGTAACAAATTCGAGTTGCACCTTTATAACTAAGAATCAGATGAAAAATGTGCGTTTTCGAATGATATGTCACAAATTGTTGATGTGAAATATATTGTTAGGCGTGCATATAAAAGCCAAACTCGTATGTTCTCGTGCACATCAGCTCCAAACTCGTATGTGCCCGTGCACATCAGATCCAAACTATAGTACATTCTCAAGCTCGTTCACATTGAATCCGACTCATATGTGCTCAATTTTTCAATTCAATGTGAAATCTATAGTTGGACGTGTATATAAAAATTACGTAGACGTGCATTAAATGTGTAAGATGAGAATTAAAGTACAGGAATACATGCACAAGTTTGTGCATTGAGGGTAGGGATGTCAATGGTTCGGGTGATGGGTGGTTGTATCACTTCCATCAACCGAACCGTACTATAAAAATGTTCGCCTGAACCATCAACCACCCAAGCTCCTCTCCACCCTAAACCATAACCGCGATTGATCGGGTGGGTCGGGTTTTTTTCGGATTCAACCAACAAATTAAACTTGTCAATTGTAAATAATCATTTGTGAATTTTTTTAAAAACGCAGCAATATTAATCATGAATAAATAAATAAATAAATAAATAAGAATCTAATGATATTCAAACGATCTGTATACAACAATTCAACAACCCTTAACTATGGTAGTCATGAATTAAATAAAAGTCAAAATTGTTGTAAACAGTAGAGAGGTTTTCCACCTACAATAGTCGAGTTTGTTGACACATTTTTTTCCCCTGATTTGGAACCATTATTATTTGTCCATAGCTATCATAATATAAATATACATACAATGTATCATTAAACGACGGTAGATGAGAACAAAAGCACTGGTGCTGGGATGAAATTGCGAGGGAGGCGCAAAAGCATCAGTTTAGTAGAAAGACAATGGTGGTCAAGAGACGTTGGTAGTGGTGACGAGTTTGGCCAATGGAGATGGCATGCGCCAAAAAGACAATGGTGGTCAAGAGAAGAAGCCATAGGTGGGGTTTACGAGGTGTCGGTATTTAAGATCCATCGGAGATGACGATTAAATCGATGCATAGAAACACAAATTTTGGTGACTAAGGTTTAAGAGAGGATGGTAAGCCATTTGAACATCGGGTGAATGCCGGTTCGGGTGATGGCTCGGGTGGTGGTTTGGGTGATAGTTTTTTTATATTCTCACCCTAAACTGTAACCGGACAATCAACCGATCAATCACCACCCGCATTCCAACCGTATTTTATCTGGTTTTCGACCATTCGATTGGTTTGGGTTTTCGGGTAACCTCCGGTTGCGGGTGAGATTGTTATCCCTAATTGAGGGAATTGAACACTCAATTACACGAATACAAATTTAAGTTGAACATTCACACAAATAAATGAAATGTGTACATGAATTGAACATGCAACGTCTACACGATTACGTGTAATTTTTCTTGTATTGATGTAGTTGAACATGTAATAACCGGAAAAAATCCATTTATTTTATTTCGGAAACTCGAATTGAGTCTTCGAGAAAGGTTAACAAAACCGAACCAAAACGGATTTACAGGTTAAACCGACCTAGTTTTAGGCTTGTCCTATGTCGGGCCATGTGGGAACCAATTCCCTCATGTCCTTGTTTGGGCCCGGACTTGTCATTCCTATCTATATCCCAATTTTCCCTCCTCTCCCTATTTGCTTAACTCCATGAGAAGACCGGTTAGCCCAAGACAATCACCTACGGCCTTCTTCGACTTCGTCTTCCTCTCACGTCTTCTTCCTTCCGCCCCTAACTAGGCTTTATAAGAAACTTCGGCCGTTATAATGACGGCATTAAAGATGACATTGAAAGACGGCATAACACCCTCCCTTCTTTGAATGGAAGGGAAGATTGACCCCTCTCTATTTTCTCTCAATTGTGTTGGCGATCCCTAGCCACCCCTCTCCATCCCTTTCGCTTGAAACGCTGGTATCCCTAACGCCAGAATCGGTCTCCCTGTAGTAGCCAAGCCTCCATTAGCCGCCTCCAAACTTTCACGCCTTCCCGATGCCAAAAATTGCACACTGTCCTCTAACCGTCACAATACCGCCACTACTAGGGAAACTCGACGTCGGAATCTACTTCTTCCTCCTTCCAATCGTGAAACTCGCAAACCACCGCCAGGACCGTTCCAAGCAACCAAATTCGAGCCACCCCGCCTGGGTCCGCACCAGTCCCGAGTAAGGTGAACAACTCTTTCCCTATCTACCTCCCATTCCTAATCATGCTTGCACATGGTGTCGAGAATACCCATGTTTTATTAATTTTTTTGTCCCTGGCAGGTTTCGAACCTGAGTCGTTGGATTTGGTTATAGATGTTCCTTTGTGCTCACCCAAGGAATCGAACTCACAACCTTTACGTAACTTGGCTTGTGTTATCTTACACCTTTGGTGAGTCTCGAACCCCCAACGTTGTCTTACTTTCCTATTACCAACACTTTTGTGCTTGGCGAGATTCAAACCCGAGACGTGTCTGTCCAGTATATGTTGGCGCCTTGAATTCATTTTTGTACTTCGTAGGGTTCGAACACAAGACTTCCACACACTGTGTTATTCCACTGGCCAACTAATTTCGCTTTCGGATAGTATCGAACTCAAGAACTCCAAGTTTCTTATGACCGACGCCTTAAACATCTCTCTTTGTGGGTAGCAGGTATCGAACCGGCGACTTCCCTCTGCCTTGCCTTTCCGCCTGTTGCTGCTAGTGAGTTTCAATAATTGTTAGGTCTTGGGATATTGACTACTGGTTCAATTATATTAGGATTTTGGTTTGACACTAAGGATGGCATAAAATGCCATGAAACTGCTAGGTAAAGACCGTAATAGAATTGAGTATCGTAAAATGCAACTAGAATGAGGAATATATTTATGTACGGAATGATAGGAGTATATGGAATTGCGGAATGGACATCTAGGTCTATGGAACAATAAGACCTAAGGATTGATAAGAGTAGTGATGCAGGATATTTTACTCAAGAAGTGACGAAGTAGTAGAACAGGGATACTTAGATGTTGTTACATCTTAACTAGGATTGTGAGATCATCGACAGACGGATGGAGATTAGCATACTAGGATATCGGATTGGATAAGGTGAGTTCATCGGATTCAATTAGCTACCTTTACTAATGTTAAGTGCATGATTAATTAAGGTGGTGTATGTATTGATTGATTAAAAGTAAAACTTGACTAGATCATTGTACTTTCATTTGTAAGACCCAAGTGTATGATAACGGGTCGTGGCATCACCGCCCAACGTTGAACCGCAACTGGGAGGCTCCCGCAACTAGTTCATTAAGAGTACACGGGGAGATGCATAGAACCAGTCATGTTGGTATACGGGGACAGGAGCGAAGGTTAGATGATCTTCGTGCCACACGATTAAGTAGAACTAATTAGATTGGAATCACCTAATTAAAGATAATAACCGGGACATTGTTTGAGCAAATCACGCTGCAAAACGTAACCTCCCGACTTCTCTTCCACTCTTCACGTGATCAAATCACGTCTTCTTCATTCCATAGTCAAACAGATACATATACATACACATTCTAACATCAATACAACCTAAGAGATCCAATCCTAAGCTAAGGAAGATGGAATGGAATCAAAGAAGAAGAAAGGAGAAGCAAGAAGCTTACCACTGTTGTGGTCTATCCAAGGAATGATCACAAAACCAACACCTCAAATGACTTCCAAGCTCAGCCACAAAACACAACATCAACATCCACCAAAGCCACACAAATCCTCTTCCAAACCAAGAAGAATCCAAGCACATGATCAAGGAGAAAGAAGAAAGCAAGAAGTACGTGAGAAAGTTAGGAAATGAAGAACCCTTGCTCAGCAAGCCAAGGGAAAGGCTAAGAAGGAAGGAAGGAAAGAGAGTAAAGCACGGGTCAAGAGTCAACAAAGTCGGCTATAGCCGCAGGAAACCGCAAGGTCGGGTTCCTTGGCCGCAGGGGCGGATCACTGGACGAGCCGCAGGGGCGTCACCACGGACCCGCGGGGGCGGCTACATCCTAGCTCGATTATCCCTTTCTTCTTCCATTTTTGAAGCTTTTGGATTGTGGACTACAGTGGAGAGGATTCAGATCTGGTTTGGTAAGCTTCTTCCTCTCCCTCCCCTCTCTTCTTTGCTGATTATCCCTTTCTTCTTCCCTCCTTCATCCATGGCCATGGATGAAGCTCTTGAGAAGCTTTTTCGTCAAATCCTTGCATGCATGTGTTCTTAGCTCGATTAGGTCGTGGAGAGGAGTCTAAGATTAGTGGTTGGTGGTTGGAGAAGACCCAACAAGGAGAGGAGGACATTGGAGCCAAGGATCCATAGTCGAAGACGAAGAAGACGAGCTTCTGCAGCGAAACCGCGGGGGCGGCTCACCACAACCGCAGGGGCGGCTCCAACCACCTCATGGGCGGCTCCAGGATGCCAGACCGCCGCAGGGGCGGTGCCTGCTCCGCCAGAGGGCCGCAGGGGCGGCGCCAGCGTTCCGCAGGGGCGGCCTCTCCTCCGCCGGGGCGCCAGCTTGACTCCGCCGCTGCGTTTCTTCGACAGTAGGTTCCTCTCCTCCCTTCTCCTTCGTTCTTTCCTTAGTTTTGTAGTTGTATCATGTTAGTAGCATGCCTAGGATGGATCTAGAGTAGCTTGAGATGCAACTTAATGGTTATGAACCCAGGAGCCCTTAACGCTCGATGTAGTGGATGGTTATGAGTATGTTGAGCATGATGGACCTTCTAGGCTAGCTTGTTCCTTCTTGGCTGAGGTTTTAGATCATGTGAGGTTATAAAATGTTGTTAGTTGCTTTCATGTGCTGAGAGTGTGGTGAGTACCTTGGACCCTAGGATGCATTCCTAGCTTGAGGGTTAGGTGATCTTGCTTAGATCACTAGAGTGAAGTCTAAGACTTCTTGAGCGTGAGCATGTATTGATATGCATATATCTTATGAGCAGGTTGTGGGCTTCCTCCTTAAGAAAGCGAGAGTGTTGTGATTTGAGTGTGGTGACGAGGTAAGTCTCCGGACTTACTTAGCTCGTATTTTACGTACTAGCATCGATGTGTGTTGGTGGTGTGTGTTTGTGTTATTGTTTATGTTATAAACAACTAAACCGATAAATAGGACCACCGACTTTATATTTTGGCCCAAGTGTATGATAACGGGCGGTGACATTATCTGTCTAGCTCTTGCGAGAGTCTAGGAGGTTCTCGGCGACTAGCCCGGGCGGGTAGACGGTCGGATGCATCAGTACCATTCCTTGCCGGTAAGTAGGGACCGAGGCGAGACCACGGTGGTTATCGTGTCACAAACCTAAGTTGAATTAGAACGGGATACGACTTAATAATAAAAAGATAATAAACCGGACTTGTGTGTTTTGGAGTATGTATGTGTTATGTGATGTATATGTGTATGTGCCTTCACCTCTTTTCTAATGCTTCGAATATGAGCTAATGGTTTTAAACCGTTCATGTAGATACCTTGCAGGTTAGGGACGCCACCGAGTGAGGTGGAGGAGTGGACAACCGGTGTCTCCGTACATTATAGGACAGGGACATTTTTGGGGTTTTGTCTTTGTATTGTGGATTGTTGGATTATGTTGTACGGTTTTGTTTTTCTTATCGGAGTTATGTCGTTTTGAGGACTCGGCTGAGTTTCCACCTTGTATCCTTACATTTCAGTTTCTCGCATACATTATAAACGATTTTTAGTTTTTCCTTTATTTGTGCCTTGTTGGAAAGGTCCGGTGAAATTGTTGTCAGGCTAAGGGTCGGGACCCATTGTGAGGTCTCGCCCGTAGCATCTTGAGTCCCGCGGATTCGGGGTGTTACAATAATTGAGTGATATATAATTGATTGATGTCTGTTGCAATGTGTTAAATGATGTTGTGACCTTAGTAGAATTTGGAGGGTAAACGACTTTCAGGATAGTAGTATATATACCTCGGGTTTATAAAACCGCGATGACCTTGCATTACTTTAAGTTTTGGGACGAAACTTATTTTTAGTGAGACTGATGTAATAATAGGAAAATTTTCATATATGTTATTTCAATAACTCGAACCTAGTCTTCAAAAAGATTAATAGAACCAAATCGAAACGGGTTTACGGTTTAAACTGACCTAGTTTTAGGCTTGCTCTATGTCGGGCCATGTGGGAACCAATTCCCTCTTGTCCTTATTTAGGCCCAGACTTTCCATTCCTTTCTATGACCCAATTTCTTTTCCTCTCCCTATTGCCTGAGCTCCATGAGAAGACCGGCCGACCCAAGACAATAACCTATGGCTTTCTTCGACTTCGTCTTTCTCTCCTGCCTTCTGCCATCCACCCCTGGCAAGGCGTTACACAAGAAGCGCTGGTCGTTATGATGACGACATAAAAGATGACACTGGAGGAAGGAATAACTCCCTCCTTTTCTTGACCGTGTAGATTGACCCCTCTCCATTTGCTCTCAATTGTGCCGGCGATCCCTAGTCACCCCTCTCCATCACTCTCGCCTACAAATGTTGGTATTCCCAACGCCGGGACCTCTCTCCCTCTACCGAGCCAAGCCTCCATAACCCACCTCCAAACATTCATGCCTTCCCGACGCCACAAACTGCACCTTGTCCTCTAACCGTCACACTACCACCACCACTGGGGAAACTCAACGTCAGAATCTACTCCTTCCTCCTTTTAATCGTGTAACTCGTAAAGCACCGGGACCGTTCCAAGCAACCATGGTCGAGCCAACCCGCCTTGGTCAGCACCGGTCACGAGTAAGGTGAACAACTCTTTCGGCTTACCTTACGCATGGGTCCACAAGTTTTGAACTCAAGTCGTTGGATTTGGTAATAGATGTTCCTTTGTGCTCGCCTGGGGAATCGAACTCACAACCTTCACGTACCTTGGCTTGTGTTACCTTACGTATTTGGTGAGTCTCGAACCCCGTTTCCTTCTTACTTTTCTATTGCCAACGCCTTTGTGCTTGGTGAGATTCGAACCCGTGACGTGTATGTCCATTGTATGTGGGCGCCTTATCTTCATATTTGTACTTCGTAGGTTTTGAAATCAAGACCTTCACAAACTACGTTATTCCAAACTAATTTCGCTTTCGGTGAGTATCGAACTCAAGACCTCCGAGTTGCTTATGACCGACACCTTAAACATCTTTCTTTGTGGGAAGAAGGTATCGAACCGGCGACTTCCCTCTCCCTTTCCTTGCCGTCTGGTGCCTCCAATGAGTTTTGAGACCAAGACCTCCGGACACTCTTGTAACCAACATCCCTTGCCACTCGGAAGGTTCGAACCCTCGACCTAGTGCTCGTATCTATTGTTTTCGGAATCGTCCTATTTAAGTAGTCGAGTTAAGAACTATTCTTAAAATATGTTAATCCTAGATTCGTAGCGTTAAAATAATTGTTAGGTCTTGGGATATTGATTACTGATGGAATTATATTAGGATTTTGATTCGACACTGAGGATGGCATAAAATGCCCTGAGGCTGCTAGGTGAAGGTCGTTATAGAGTTGAGTATCTTTGAATATAACTAGAGTGGGGAATGTATATATGTACGGAATGATAGGCGTATGCAGAATTGCGGAATGGACATCTAGGTCTATGGAACCATAGAACCTAAGGATTGATAAGAGTAGTGATGTACGATATCTTACTCTAGAAGTGACAAAATAGTAGAACGAGGATACTTAGATGTTGTTACATCTTAAACAGGATTGTGAGATCATCGACGGACGTATCGAGATTAGAATACTAGGATATCGGATCGGATAAGGTGAGTTCATCGGACTCACTTAGCTACTTTTACTAATGTTAAGTGCATGATTAAGGTGGTGTGTGTATTGATTAATTAAAAGTAAAACTTGACTAGATCACTATACTTTCATTGGTAAGACCTAATTGTATGATAATTGGTTGTGGCATCATTTCCCAGCGTTGAACCGTGACTGGGAGTCTCCCCGCGACCAGTCCATTTAAAGTATACGGAGAGATGCATATAACCAATCTTGTTGGTATGTGGGGACGGGGGCAAAGGTTGGAAGATCTTCGTGCCGCACGATTAAGTTGAACTAATTTGATTCGAATCGCCTGATTAAAGATAATTACCGGGACATTGTTTGAGCATGTTGAGTTGTTTACAGTTTTACTTGTGCGTGTATGTGCCTTTTAGTATACCTTAATATTAGACTTGTTAGCTAACGGTTTATACAAGTTAATAGATCTTGCAGGTTAGGAAATTGTCGAGTAATATAGAGCAGAGTGGTCAGCCGAGTTTCCGTACCGGTATTTAGGGTTGGGGTTTCTTATATTTTCAATATGGAGACTATAAAATCTTAATTTATATTTAAATGCACGAGTAAGTATGTTTTCAAATCTATTTATTACTTAGATGCACGATTGATATAAATTAAAGTGTTATTGATGCACGAGAAACAAAATTCATTGTGTGTGAATGTAACTAGTAATTATGCCTTGTATTGGAACTTATCTTACGGGATTATTATTCGTGCACAATTAGTTAAAACGAAGTGATATTGAATTATAATTTGAGTGAAATATGTTTGCCGTTTATCTTCTAGTTTTAATATAAGTTGATGTTTAATAATTATGAACAAAGATCACTATATAAATAATAACTAAATCTTAAACGTTTATAAATCAATCCAGTGATTCATATGCGTTCTTATTTCTTACAATAATACATGTTCTCACCTGATCCTATCTCTCTTTCTGTGTATATATATATATATATGATCAAGTAAAAACCATAGTTACGGTAAGAAATAAAAACTAATCTAGACCACATGACTGAATAAAATCAACGATCATTATTCAATATTATTTTTGTCTATTAATGAGATGATTGATATTTTAGGATAGATATATATATGGTTACCTTTTAAACTGCAAATATATTTACTAGCATCATATATAACTTGACACAATTAAGATAAACTATTATTCGATTTTGTTTATTATACCCATTCCGGCATCTTGCTCATAAATTAAACTTAACGTGCATGATACATATCATTTGATCGTACATTGTGTAATATTATAATATATGCACGACATGTACATGTGCACAACCAATACATGCACATGCACATTGATGTTCATTTGCACTTACTCGTGCATGCTTTCAAAAAAAACATAAAACATGTAATACTTACTAGTTCACTTACTCGTGCATTCTTTTAAAAAAACATAAATCGTGCAATATTTACTAGTGCACTCAATGCAACTTACTCGTGCATATTATCTCTCTTTCATTTACTAGTGCATGCTTTCATAAAATAAAACATAAAATATACGTGTAATAATAAATAAAATGATACATAAAATGTGCAATGTTTAAATTACACGTGCAATAATATTTAATCGTGCATATAAAAAAAACATACTCGTGCATACTCTTTGTATAATACTTGATTGCAAATATAAATTTATAAAAAAGATGTAAGCCGGCTATTTCTTTAATATATATACACGAATAAAGAAAACATTAATATTTCTAATTTATATTCATAATAGAATTTACTAAAACAAATTTGAACAAAGCACAATAACAATATTTTATTTCCTAATAGATAATGACTTTAAATGCAATTTATACTTAATTACCTAATAAATAAATTATCTAATCAAGACAATGCACAATTACCTTATATAATTTATTAAATCTTGGACGTCCATCATATAATCTGACGACTCATATAGGTTCTTATTTTTTACCGTAACAATGGTTCTTACTTGATCCTATTCCTATATATATATATAGGGATATCAATCCAGTGATTCATATGCGTTCTTATTTCTTGCCATAATACATGTTATCACCTGATCCTATCTCCCTCTCTCTCTCTCTCTTATATATATATATATATATATATATATATATATATATATATATAAGAGAGAGAGGGAGATAGGATCAGGTGAGAACATGTATTATGGCAAGAAATAAGAACGCATATGAATCACTGGATTGATATCCCTATATATATATATATATATATATATATATATATATATATATATATATATATATATAGGGATATCAATCCAGTGATTCATATGCGTTCTTATTTCTTGCCATAATACATGTTCTCACCTGATCCTATCTCTCTCTCTCTCTCTCTTATATATATATATATATATATATATATAGAGAGAGAGAGAGAGAGAGAGAGAGAGAGAGAGAGAGAGAGAACATGTATTATGGTAAGAAATAAGAACGCATATGAATCACTGGATTGATATCCCTATATATATATATATATATATATATATATATATATATATATAGTTAGGTTTTAGTGAAAAAGAGTTGTAAACGGCAGGTCCATATCGAAGTTAGGTTGGAACCAATTAGTGGTTAATCGATGGGAACCTTAAAGAGATGTAGTCATGTACCGAAGTAGAGTTGTTAGTATCAGTGTAGTGTACTAGTATAGCTTAGTCCTTATCTCGTCCATATTTGTTCAATTTATCTCTCTAAACCTGGATACCATGAGGCGGGCGTTGGAATGTTTTCGTATAAGCAGGAGGGATTCGTAAATCCTCCAATCCGGAAAAAATCATTCTTACAAAGAGGAATGAGAATCTCTTTGAGGCATTAGATTATTAGATGAATGGTCCATGATCAAACCTTTAGTATAGTAAGTATTAATTGTTGCATTGTTAGAATATTCACAAATTGCATTTTAGGAAACACGCATTATTTTAGGCATTCTTGTTTCCATGAAGAAGGGTTGTTGTGTCCTTTGAACTACCGTGTTTTGATGCTCAATTTGTGTGTATGTATAATACCAATAGTACATGTGTACACGATGTTCAATTCGTGTTTCTTTGCTTAATTCATTAACACGCCGTGCGTGAACACGAGTAAATGAACACGTCGTGCATAAACACTAGGGCACGAGTGAATGAACACCAGGACATGACAAACATCAATGAATCAACACTAGTACACGACCAACACTAGGACATGACCACGAGTGAATGAACACTAGGATATCAATGAGTGAATGAACATGAGTGGATCAACACTAGTGTAAGAGCCTTAGTTTTGGGAGCTAGTTTTGGCCTTAGCCGCCCCCGCGTGTCTGTGAGGCCGCCCCTGCGGCTCCCCTGTTGTTCCGCCCCTGCGGCCAGGAAACCCGCCCCTACGGTTTCCGGCGGCTACAGCCGGTTTTGTTGACTCTTTTGACTCGTGCTTTACCTTTCCTTACTTCTTCCGTTTCACCTTGCTGAGCAAGGGTTTCATCACATTTCCAATCCAGCTTCACGTCCTTCTTGCTTCTTCTTCTTTCTCTTTGAGCTTGAGTTTGGTTTTCCCTTGAGTTGGAAGAGTTTTGTGTGGTTTTGTGGTTGTTGAAGAGCTATGTGCATGGATGAGCTTGGAAGCCAGCTGAGGTGCTTGTGGTGAGCAGTTCCTGGTTAGGCCACAGCAGTGGTAAGTCTTCTTCTCCTTCTTCTCTTCCTTCTTCCTTTGTTTCTTCCTTCCTTAGCTTAGGATTAGATGTGTTGATCATAGGGTGATGTTGAATGTGTATGTTTATGCTTGTGTATGAATCTGGAATGATAAAGACGTGATTTGATCACGTGAAGAGTGGAAGAAGACTCGCGGGGCTACGTTCTGCACTGTCGCCGCCCCGCGCCTGGAAGCCGCCGCCCCTGCGGAAGCCGTGCCGCAACGCCAGCGCCTGCACTGTGCCTGCGTTTGCCTGCAGCCTTGTCACCGCGCCCGCGGCTGAGTTCCGCCGCGCCTGCGGGTTGCTTGCTCCGCCCCTGCGTCCCTTGTTTTACGCAGGTGCGTCTTGTCCGGGATCTACCTAGAGTTAGGTAGATCCCTTTCTTTTCCTAGTATGAGCGGTAGTAGCATGCTAGGTAGCGGATGTTGATGAGTATGATATAGATATGCCAGTTACGGCTTTGAGGTGATGAGTTGGATATGATCCTTATGGATCCCTTGGGTCTAGGTGTGACCCTTTGTGTGATAGGAGTTTGATATATATGTATGCCTTGTATAGGCCGTGTTATCCTCCAGTTTGGAGTGGACTGAGTTGAGGGTTGATCTAGTGAGACGACTACGAGGTTGAGGTAAGTCCATGGGACTTACTTAGCTGCCATTCCTTTATAGGATGTGTGCATGAGTGGTGTTTGTTATATGCTTTATAGCATGCGTTATGATTGTCACCGACCTATGGTATATTGCTTGCCAATTGTAGGGCCGTGATAACTTGCCCTTTCATCCTGCCGGGAGTCTTGGAGGTTCTCTGTAGGCAGGCCAGACCTGGTAAACGGTTCGGGCACTCTCCATTCCCTTAGGGTACACGGAGAGGTGTTCCAGGCACCATTCCAGGTGGTTATTGGACCCAGAGGCGAGGATTATATTCCTCGTGTCACCTATGTTTATATGGATATATATACGAGTTGATTGCTGGACTTTATAAAGATAATGAATCGGGTAAATGTGTGATATCATGTTGACGTGTTTGGTATTATTTGATGTGTGTTTGTGCTCTGCATCTCTTATATATGTGTATGGTTAGCTAACGGTTTTATACCGTGTTGTAGATCCTTTGCAGGTTAGGAGAACTGCAGAGTGATCCAGGTGGGCGATCCGCTGAGGGCTCCGTGCAGTGGGGCGTTATCAGGGATATGAGTTCTTTTGTTGTACAGTGTGGTTTTGTTTGTACTCAGCGGTATATTGTATTACCTTTTTGATATATATATATATATATATATATATATATATATATATATATATATATATATATATATATTTATATATATATCAGTTTCATGTTTTGTTTTAATCTATCGGTGCCTTGTTGTAAGATCAGTGAAATTGTTGTCAGGCTAAGGTCAGGATCCATTGTGAGATCCTAGCCCAGTAGCACTCCGAGTCCTACGGATTTGGGGTGTTACAACTAGGACACGACCACGAGTGAATGAACTTAGGGTTCATATATGAGTAAATGAACACATGAACACGATCACAAAAAAAAACGAAAATAAAATTATTACAGTTATATACTATACTTAAATAAATTGAAATTGTTCATTATACACATGTGTAACGTAATTGAACGTGTTCATTCTACACATGTATGTTATCTTCTCAAATAGGAAAGTAAATAAACAAAATATTTCATACAAACAACTTGTATCTTAGCATTTGATTTTTTTTTATCCAACGCACATTAGAGGTTCTCATTCCTCTCTAAAAAATCAGTTCTCACCCGAACCAATTACCATATATATATTCGGAATTATGAGAAAGAACAAAATTCAACAAAAAAGAAACATGACACACATGTTTATAGTGGATTATCTCTATTGCAAACTTTTTAACCAAAACCTAACAACAATATTATATTCATACGTGTGGTCTCACTTCATTATATTCATATGTGTGGTCCCACTTCATTCTATTTTCATTCAAATAATGTTATTTTTCTCTAAAAAATACATATAAAAAAACATCCCTAATCCGCTTTATCTATTTAAAATGAGTACTTTTACCATTACTTTTAAAATATCTTGTTATGATGTATTTTAATAAATACTTTAAAAAAATTATTTGTACAAACACCTCATTTTAAGTTTTAAGTTTTTATGTTACATTTATTTTAGTTTGTTTATAAAAATTAAAAGGTGATTTTTTTTTGAAACAACCTTCAAATTATATCACCATAAATAATAAATAATTAAAATCACATTAAATTTAACTCGTTAAGAAAGGTTGGAAACATATGTCTAGTAACAGTGAATAGTATTTGACCTAATAACATTTAAAATAATGACATTTTATATTAGTTTAAATGTCATTTTTATAAAGCCCAAATTGGTAATAGGGTGGGAGGGTGAGCCTATGTCAATCTTGGTAACAAGGTGAAAACATAGTCATACGGTCATCATAATTGTTGTTTGTGTTATACTTCAAATATCCTTTGTACGTGGATTACTTGTAGATTGTCTTATGTTTCACATACCCTTTGTAGGTGAGTTACTCTGAGAGAGAGAAAAACGTCATGACTATTTTTAAATTACACTATGATTTTGACGATTGAAAATTGAATGCATTTATTACCATCCTAAATACCATCACTATTATATACTTTCTTATTCTTAAGTACTAACTTTTGTTGGTTTCATCAATTAGGAGAGTAGAGTATTGAAGACATGCGATCTTCCATTTTCGCCGGCACAAACAAGGACGAGTTCGGGAGAGTAGATCTTACAACAACGAAAAGATATTAGATTCAAGTGCCACGAAAATCGACACAATCGGCAAGGAATTTTGATTTTAAGGCGTTTGCTTATATTAAGGGTTACATCTTCTTAAATGTCGTTGATTACACGTATTAGTGCAATTGTCACCATGTTTATTTGTTTTGCAATTCGGTGAGTTTGTGTTAATGAAAATCGATTAAGATGCAACTTCATTTATGACTTACATCTCTCCCACTTGAACATTGAAAGTAAGTTTTTTGTTTATCGTTCTCCTATGCCCGTGACAACAATGTCATTTACCGATTCGTTGTACTTTGTTTACTTAAACATTTGATATAAAGATATTATTGAGAGGTCAAATGTGATTATAAGAACTTTTTTGAGACATTGAATGAATAGGAATTAAAGAAAATATTTTTGAACCAAATAGATAATTTTCTTAAAATGTAAAGTACCAGATCAATAAGGTGAAAATAAGAGAGTTTCATGATTTTGTAAACTTGGATTTTGATTCGTCGTAGCTAATAAGCATGCTATTGAAATCACAAAATAGTTCCTTTAATTGGATGAATTTTGGTGGTTTTAAATTAATATCCTCTTATTTGCAAATGATTTTCAACAAATCTTTGAAATAGTTTAAGCAAATTGAACATATTGGAAGTAACAAAGATTGCATTCAAAGTGATTGGTGTGTTCAAATAATCGATTTCCAAATTAGAGTTTACAATGGGAATAACAATGGAAGCTCACAATTATTGACGGAACTAATAGATCCTCCTGATCACAATTACAAGGAGACTCCAAAGAAAAGAAGGATAGACTTACTCACAATCACAATTATTAGCAGTACTGATATATCTTCCTCTAGAAGAAATGGTAATGGAACCCTTTACTTAGTAGAAAACTTCTTGCTTGTGGTTTTGTGTTTGCAGGTATGACCTTGCACTGATTCTCAACAAGGCAACATATTACATAGTTAAGAAACAATAAGGGTTTCTTGTGATATCCTTTTATGTTCACCAAAAAGCCGGTCCAGATAATAGTATGAAGGATAATGATATCAATAAAATCAAGTATACGTGTTTACTCATCGTTTAATTTCTCTTGGTGCTAATACTTATTGGAACAATGGTTTTGTCAATTGCTGAAAACAAGGATCTCATTGACGTTTTTATTGTATGTATTGTACAATCATTGATGATATCAATTGTTATAGTTTTATTAATTACTTATTAATTTCTAATGCCCATTCAGAAGTAAATTTTCGTATTATGTTATCGAGTTTTTTCTTTTTTAAAATTTGTTGTAACTCTAATTGAGTATATTTATGCTATTTTCAATTTTCGTTTTTTCATTTCTAAACTCTTTTTACTCTATTTGAGTATATTTATGCATTTTACACTTTTGATACAGTTTTATCGATTCTTTTCTGTGGGCCCACAAATTTAATCAAGCTTTCATCGACATTTTAGAAATTTTTTAGTTTTGATTGTTGTATGAATATTGTTCACTTACAGAGGGTTTGTTTAGGAAATATTTTACAATTGATATTATAAAACTCATTTTTCGTAGTATCGTATTTGAGTAATGTCCAAATGATATTTCCATATTTTATCTTCAACGAGCGTGTGTAGAACACACGTTATACCTAGTGGCACACACATGCACCTAGTAAAGATAAATAGTAGGGTTACAACTAAGCCAATATACCATTTAGCACGATAATATGTATATAGGCAAATGAAAATTTAAAATATATAAAAGGCCGTGAAATATGAAAACAACAATGTACCCTTCGGTTCACAATAATTTTCATTAGAGTAAAACACACAATTATTAATTGGAAAAGTAGAAGATATAATATTTAATGATGTACAATAATTTAAAAAAATTGTATAAAAATAATGGTACAATGTTGACAGTTGAATTAGAAGCGAGGAAGTAAAGTTTTATAAATACAAACTATAAATGAAAAATAGGTTAAATTCTATTTGTGGTAGGTTTGAGCATTAAGAAATCGTATAATGACATGTATTATGAACCAAAATTTAAAATCTCTAATGACAATTGTTTAGAATTGAGAGAATAGTAATTGTAGTCTTATCTCTTCTCTTTTGAAATGCTACAATGATAATATTAATTATAATAATTTTATTTTGAAAGAATACTATTATAATTTATGGTGATGAGTTAATTAAAAATGGTATAAATGATATGTTTTTCATTCGAATTTAGGGAGTAATGAGGGGTTTTGGGTTAGTAACGGAAATATATTTTAGTGACAAATTGAAACAATTATTTTGGGATTTTACTCGTAACACTATTTCCGAAAGAATAGTAATTCTTAGAAACCAATTTTAACTCGTAACACTATTTCCGAAATTCAATTTTCATCGTCCCTTCCTTCCAACCTAACCTCCTCTACGTTTCTCCCTTGGCCGGAATCGGGAATTAGAACCTCGCTAGGGAAATCCCGTCGGAAACTGTTCGGAACCACAAACTCGTCTCACTTCAGATAAGTGATCCCGAGCCACCGTGTTGCTGCTGGAGCCAAAATCTTCGCTTGTCGATACCGAAGCCGCTGCCTAACGAGCCCGGATCACCAACAGTACGCCTCGTCGATCCCTCTGGCTCCAACCCTCCATCGTCGCTATCAAAGAACTTTAGTCATGACGCCGAGACGCTGGAGAGGAAACTGGAGCCACCTCTGTCCGTCTCGAGCCAGATCCGCCGGAGAAGACGCCGCCACCTTCGCCCCTTGTCGCCACCACCAAATTCGCGCCGCCTGCCTTCCTTCGACGTTGCCAGAGGAGAACCGGGAGAAGTTGCTCGCCAACTTCCTCGAACCTTCATGGATGTAGTTGGAGTTGCCCGGATTTTTGCTCGACGCTGCCTCGACTACCGACGGGATACAAATTTGTCATCGATGTCGCTAGCCGTAGACGAGAACAAGTGCCTGGCTCCGCCGGGAAGATGCCCTCGCGCCGGAATCGAAGTTGCTGCCAACTAGGTCCTCCAAAACCCTAATCCGGTGATGTCAACTTTAGGTGAAATTACACAAAACCTCCCATATTTCTAAATTTTGTATATGGACAAAACTTTCAAATTTTGCAAATCTGCCCCTAACTGGATAACTAAAGGAAATAGCCAACTTTATATTTACGAGAATGACCGATAATTTCTAATTTTGCAAATAATGTCCAGAATTGGATAATTACATAAAGTAACTCAAGTTTTTTTTTTGTGAAAATGACACGTGTTTTTAAGATTGTGAATTATAACACTAGTTGGCAAATGAAAGCTAACTTGTGTTAGTGGTTTAGTTAAGTAATCGTGACCTTTATATTGTTTGAATTCTTGGTAATTATTAATGGGACAGAAAATCTATTTTGACATTGAATATAGTCGGAAAATGACTAACGATATATTTCAAGGTTTGAATGGATCATGCCTTAACTTGGTAGAATTTATGAGAAATGAGTTGATTTTTCGTCTCGATAATACAATATGAGTTATATCAAATATATTGGGATTTTATATCTTAGAAAATCAATGATAAAGTACATAGTTGTAGATAAGTATGTTAGATGTTTTTAGAAATTTGGGTATATGACTTTTTATGTTGCTAGAAATTAAGTAAACTCTTAGAAAGTTCGATAAGAGTTTTTCACTCCTACAAGTCCTAAGAATGTCCTATGACTGTTTCCGGAAGCTTATAAATGTATCGATAGGTATGTTCACCATTGACCATGTAGTCGAGATTATAAACACGTGTGAATATTGTTGTGTAATGACCGATTATCGATGAGTTCAGGTAAGTCTTATGGACTTACTTAGCTAGTTTCCTCGCATTGATGTGTTATATTATAGTTTTGTGTACTTGGTGATTTATAATCATAACTTGAATATGTTGACGTTACTTTATTAGACTCAAGTGTATGTATAACTGGTCATTGCATCACTGCCCAGCTCTGACATGATACTAGGAGGCTTTTCGTGACTTGCTCACTCAGGTTTACGGATAAATGCATTAGTGCCACTCTTCTTGGTATATGAGGACGGAGGCGAGGGTCGGGAGACATTCGTACCATACAATAAGTTAAATCTAGAGTGAATCACTGTAACACCCCAAATCCGCGGGACTCGGGATGCTACTAGCGAGACCTCACAATGGGTCCCGACCCTTAGCCTGACAACAATTTCACCGGACCTTTCCAACAAGGCACAAATAAAGGCAAAACTCAAACCGTTTATAATGTATGCGGAAAAACTGAAATGTAAAGATACAAGGTGGAAACTCAGCTGAGTCCTCAAAACGACATAACTCCGATAAGAAAATCTAAACCGTACAACATAATCCAACAACACAAAGACATAACCCCAAAAACGTCCCCGTCCTATAATGTACGGAGACCCCGGTTGTACACTGCTCCACCTCACTCGACGGCTTCCCTAACTTGCAAGGAATCTATACAACGGTTTAAAACCGTTAGCTCATATTCGAAGCATTAGAAAAGAGGTGAAGGCACATACACACATATATCACATAACACATACATACTCCAGAACACACAAGTCCGGTTTATTATCTTTTTATTATTAAGTCGTATCCCGTTCTAATTCAACTTAGGTTTGTGACACGAGAGCCACCGTGGTCTCGCCTCGGTCCCTACTTACTGGCAAGGAATGGTACTGATGCATCTGACCGTCTACCCGCCTGGGCTAGTCGCTGAGAACCTCCTAGACTCTCGCAAGAGCTAGGCAGATGATGTCACCACCCGTTATCATACACTTGGGCCAAAATATAAAGTCGGTGGTCCTATTTACCGGTTTAGTTGTTTCTAACATAAACAATAACACAAACACACACCACCAACACACATCGATGCTAATACGTAAAATACGAGCTAAGTAAGTCTGAAGACTTACCTCGTCACCATACTCAAATCACAACACTCTCGCTTCCTTAAGGAGGAAGCCCACAACCTGCTCACAAGAGATATGCATATCAATACATGCTCACGCTCAAGAAGTCTCAGACTTCACTCTAGTGATCTAAGCAAGATCACCTAACCCTCAAGCTAGGAATGCATCCTAGGGTCCAAGGTACTCAACATACTCTTAGCACATGAAAGCAACTCACAACAGTTTATAACCTCACATGATCTTAAATCTCAGCCAAGAAGGAACAAGCTAGCCTAGAAGGTCCATCAAGATCAACATATTCATAACCATCAACTACCTCGAGCCTTAAGGGCTCCTAGGTTCACAACCACTAAGTGGTATCTCAAGCTACTCTAGATCCATCCTTGGCATGCTACTAACATGATACAACTACAAAACTAAGGAAGGAACGAAGAGGAAGGGAGAGGAGAAGCCTACTGTTGAAGAAAACGCAGCCGCGGAGTCAAGCTGGCGTCCCAACGGAACACAACCGCCGCCCCTACGGACCCAGAAGCCGCCCCTGCACCTTGCTGCCTCCCTGAAGCCACCCCTGCGTGATCTGGAGCCGCCCCTGCGTGATCTGGATCCGCCCCTGCGGCTGTGGTGAGCCCCCCGCGGTTTCGCTGCAGAAACTCGTCTTCTTCGTCTTCGACTATGAATCCTTGGCTCCAATGTCCTCGTCTCCTTGCTGGGTCTTCTCCAAATACCAACCACTGATCTTAGACTCCTCTCCACGACCTAATCGAGCTAAGAATACATGCATGCAAGGATTTGAGTAAAAAGCTTCTCAAGAGCTTTATCCATGACCATAGAGAATGAGGGAAGAAGAAAGAGAAAAACAACAATGAAGGAGGAGGAAGGAGGAGGAAGAAGCTTACCACACTAGATCTGATCCTCCTCTACTGCAGTCCCCACATGCAAGAGTTCCAAGATGCAAGAAGAGAAAAGAGAGAGAAGAGAGGAAGAGGAAGCTGATTAACGTGAAAGAGAAGCCAAGTAAGAGAGAGAGAGATAACACAAGGCTGCAAAAAGGGAGAGGGGATCAAGGAGTCAGCTGACCTCTTGTCACCTTACCTCGGAACGAGGGGTCGGAAATGACCTCTTGTCACCTCAGCTTGGAACGAAGGGTCGGAAAGTGGGAAAAGGGAAAAACGACGAGTCGGCTCGGGATTTTAGGAACAAATCCCGGCACTCGACACCTCGTTACAACTAACCCCCCTAAAAACAAGTATCGTCCTGAAACTTGCTAAACGTAGCACTCTAGATCAAACACGTCTCGTAACCACGTGGAACTCATAAAACTTCAACTATCGGCTCTAATCCAAGTCTACTTATAAAATCACATCAAGACCTCGCAAGGTACACATATACTCATACGAACTCACATAACAGGTCATGACATAAACACATAACACAAACAAGGGAAGATCTCGGGACTAACCCGACGGTCCTATCGATGTCGCTAAATTTGCGTAAACCTCGGAATAGTTCATCCGGATACTATCCTCCGTCTCCCATGTAGCCTCGTCGGCTCCTCGCCTCGACCCCTGCACTCTCAACATCGGTATCTCCTTCGATTGAAGGCGCCTCGTACTCCGCTCTAAAACCGCTATCGGATGCTCTGCAAAAGTATGGTCCGGCTCGACCACTAGGTCCTCGTGGCTAATGATGTGCCTCGGGTCGTGTATGTACTCTCTCAACTGGGAGACATGAAATACCGGATGTATACTCTCCAACCGCGGTGGAAATTCTAACCGGTATGCCACCTCACCGACTCTCTCCCAGATCTCGAATGGACCGACATATTGGGGGCTTAACTTCCCTTTAATGCCGAATCGCCTGACGCCCCGTGTCGGTGATACCCTAAACCACACTTGAGTTCCTACCCTGAACTCGAGAGGTCTACGCCTCCTATCCGCATACGACCTATGACGGCTCTGCGCAGCCAACATCCTCTCTCGGATCAAAGCAACTCTAGCCACGTCGTCCTGTACCTGATCTGGAGCTACAACGCTAGAGCTCCCCGGCTCGTCCCAACATAAGGGTGTACGGCATCTCCGTCCATACAATGCCTCATAAGGGGCCATCCCAATCGACGCGTGCCAGCTGTTATTATACCAAAACTCGACCAACGGGAGATGGTCTGGCCATACCTGACCCCAATCCAGTACACATGCTCGTAACATATCCTCTAAGGTCTGAATAATCCGCTCAGACTGACCGTCGGTCTGTGGATGGTATGCGGTAGTGAAATGAAGACTCGAACCTAGGGCGTCGTGTACCTGCTTCCAGAACCTCGAGGTAAAACGCTCGTCCCTGTCCGAGATGATGGTCCTCGGTACCCCATGTAATCTCATAATCAGACGGGTAACTCCTCGGCTAAACGACTCACCGGCCACATTTCCCGTATAGGGATGAAACGCGCGGTCTTCGTCAACCGATCTACTACCACCCATATCACGTCAAAGCTCCTATTCGGTCTCAGACCGGTAACGAAATCCATGGATATGTCCTCCCACTTCCACTACGGCACGGGCAGTGGGTGAACCTCTCCTCCGTGTCTCTGATGGTCGATCTTGACCTGCTGGCAGGTCGCGCATCGGGCCACATATCTAGCTACATCGGGCTTGAGCCCGCCCACCAATAAAATCTCCTAATATCCTGTTACATCTTACTCGTGCCTGGGTGCACCGAGTAAGGTGTGGAATGTGCCTCATGCAAAATCCGCTCACTCAACTCCTGATCCGACGGTACACAAATACGTCCCTGACGTCTCAATAGCCCGTCTGCTCCTGTGATAAACTACGGTGCCTCTCCTCGGGACATCCTGTCCCGGATCCTCATAAAAATGGGACATCCCTCCTGCTTCTGCAGGATCTCTCCGGGGGAGATCAGGTAATACCTCTCACTCGGACAAACAACAGTCCGTATCCTGGAACCGGACATCCAACTCCAACCCTATCAAATCCCTCTGCAACTGTGGCTGAACCGTAAGCCGAGCTATAACCTCCTCTCGAGGTGTCCTCCTACTCAAAGCATCGGCGACTACGTTCGCCTTCCCCGGATGGTACAAAATCTCTAAGTCAAAGTCCTTAATAAGCTCCAACCATCTCCTCTGGTGGTTATTCAACTCCTGCTGAGTGAATATATACTTCAGACTCTTATGTTCTGTGAAGATCTAGCACGTAGCCCCGTACAAGTAATGTCGCCAGATCTTCAAGGCATGAATCACTGCTGCTAGCTCAAGATCATGGGTAGGGTAATTCTCCTCATACGGCTTCAACTGCCGAGAAGCGTACGCAATAACCCTACCTCTCTGCATCAAGACGCACACTAATCCTAGCTTGGAGGCATCAGTATACACTACAAATTCCTCTACGCCCTCAGGTTGGGCTAAAACGGGAGCGGAGGTCAACCTTCTCTTCAGCTCCTCGAAGTTGTGCTGATAAGGCTCGGACCAAACGAACCTGGTAAACTTCCTCAGCAAGGAAGTGAGCGGTCGTGCAATCATGGAGAAACCCTCCACAAAACGGAGGTAGTATCCCACTAAGCCCAAGAAACTGCGCACCTCCTTGACCGTCCTAGGAGGCGGCCATGCCAGCCGGTAAAACACTTTCCCAACTTGCGCTAAGATCTCAAAAAGGTCCAATGTATCGGAAACTCAACTTCCTTCTCGGGTCTTTCTCACTACAACATTTCCATTATGTTTCTTCTTTGCTTGTCTCTAACAAAGAAGATCGAACTTCCAATTTACACCGTTGGCTTTGGTTCTTGTCAAACCACACTTTGATGTTACGTTTCCTCAATTCTTGTTGCAAGTTCTAAGTAAAGAAGGAAATACTTTGCTTCACACTGCTTCTACTAACGAGACATGTATGCTATAACTTTTACATCGTCTCTCAATACTCAATTAAGACCATGTCTTGAAGAATCACTTGTACACTTCAAACCGATCATACCTCGAGGCAATTCAAAACAGTTGTACCAATGAATCTCCTCTTAACTCTCAACAACTCCATTGTCCATTTTCGTCCCACTCAATACTTCATCGCCATCCGGAGTAGGTTAGCCATAGATGGTGTTACTTGGAGAATCTCTCCACAAATCCGGTAATGATCAGCACATCCAAGAAAACTTGTAACTTTTTTCACATCCTTCGGGGGTTGTCATCCCAAGACAACTGGTCATACAACTTCTCTCCTCTTTGAGAGTGGACCAAAATGTCTTATTTGGGGCCTTAGTAAGCCCATATGGAATCACTACAACTCGTAGTGACCATGATTTGTCCGGAATGCCGTGTTTGCAATATCCTAGTCTCGACTTCTCAATTGGTCACAATCAAACCTTAACTCGATCTTAGAAGAGACCACCGACCCTTGCAACCGGTCGAGTAGATCATCTATACGTGGTAAGGGGGTACTTGTTCTTCATTGTCATCTTGTTCGGCTCATTATAATCGATGTACAAATGGAGATAACCGTCTCTCTCTTCGCAACCGGTGTTCTCCATAACAACTTCAAATCAAGAGTTTAAGAAATAATCCAAGTTCTTGTTACCGTTCCTTTATGATCCCACAGCCTGGTTACTCTCCCCCATACTCATTCATAGACCACCCGCACATGCGCGTTCTTGGTTGTCACCAATTAGCTGATAACTGACCTTCTCCCATGTCAAAGACTTACCATTCTTCTATGCTTCCATGTTACCATTCTCATGAAGGCTACCCTCTCGGGGTACTCTACCTTAAACTCCGTTAGCTCATTCTTCATTCCACGCTTCCTTTTCCTTCATCGAGATAAATATACCCTTCTCGGCGTTGTTGAGTCACATGACTCGCCTTCATAGGCTTAACCGTGCTTCGTGATATCTTGTAAGTGCGTCTTCTCAAAATCTCTAACATTAGTTAGCATCCACGTGTTGCTCTTATCTTCTTAGGATCATCATTTATACATACTTCTTCCTTTTTGGCGTTTCTTCGCCTTATCGTCATAACGGAAACCGGTCAACTCCGCGTAAATCCCCACCTTGCCATTCTTCTCATAACTCTCGTAATGTTGACTCTTCACTTAATGGTACCTCGTAAGCTTAACTTACGGTATCTTACATCTTTCACACTTGGTTCGATCACGTTTTCATCTTGACTCCAAAGCTTAGGAGCGTATAAGGAAAGCTTCACTTCTCGTGATGGAACCCCGCCTTTAACCTTGTTAGAATGCACCCATCCCCTCCTCGATTCGCATCTTTAGTTGTCCACGCGTCTTCCTGAAGAACTTAAGTTTGTTATCTCCATTGTCTCGTCGTACGTAGTCCTCAAACACGGAAGCTTCAATGGACGCTCCCCTGGTCCTGGAAGATGGAGAACTTTGCGCCCGGACCTCCCAACGGTCCTATCCCCAGCCTCGGGAACGATGCTCTCGGCGACATCCTCTACGGGAACCTCAACTACTGTTGGATCCACGACTGGCGGGTCCGCAATGGGCATACGTCCCCGACCTCTCGCGCCTGGAGGTCTTCCTACTCGTCCCCGTCTTGGGACGGTAGGAGAAAGAGTGGGTCTACCCCTGGCGGGACCTACGTAAGAGGTAGCTCTCGTACGTGCCATCTAATAGCGTATGGCGTTTACTTATGTATAAATACATAGGTAATACTTACGATCTCGGTATGATAAAACTTTTAAAGGCATAAAGGTAGGCATGATCACAATATACATCCAAGGCATACAAGCCCAAAACATCCTAAGGTCACATACATAGCTAGGTACATACAAATCCAAAAACATCCTAAGGCCATATATATAAATAACTACGTAATAATATATGTACATACATCAACTCTAGAGATCTAAGTCGCCGAGGTTTGCGGAAGGAGTGGTGGTCCCGTACATTGTAACCCAAACCCGACTCATGAACATGATTTTGAAAACGAAAAGTCAGAAACCGTGTGGGTTCTGTTTATCCCTCATTCGGCCTTTAAAAAGATTGCGAGTGCCATTGTTGTCAACTTCGCTCTGATACCACTTTTGTAACACCCTAAATCCGCGGAACACGGGATGCTACGGGCGAGAGCTCACAATGGGTCCCGACCCTTAGCCTAACAACAATTTCACCGGACCTTTCCAACGAGGCACAAATAAAGGCAAAACTCAAACCGTTTATAATGTATGCGGAAAAACTGAAATGTAAAGATACAAGGTGGAAACTCAGCCGAGTCCTCAAAACGACATATCTCCGATAAGAAAATCTAAACCTTACAACATAATCCAACAACACAAAGACATAACCCCAAAAATGTCCCCGTCCTATAATGTACAGAGACCCCGGCTGTCCACTCCTCCACCTCACTCGGCGGCGTACCTAACCTGCAAGGCATCTACACAACGGTTTAAAATCGTTAGCTCACATTCGAAGCATTAGAAAAGAGGTGAAGGCACATACACACATATATCACATAACACATACATACTCCAAAACATACAAGTCCGGTTTATTATCTTTTTATTATTAAGTCGTATCCCGTTCTAATTCAACTTAGGTTTGTGACACGAGAATCACCGTGGTCTCGCCTCGGTCCCTACTTACCGGCAAGGAATGGTACCGATGCATCCGACCGTCTACCCGCCTGGACTAGTCACCGAGAACCTCCTAGACTCTCGCAAGAGCTAGGCAGATGATGTCACAACCCGTTATCATACACTTGGGCCAAAATATAAAGTCGGTCGTCCTATTTACCGGTTTAGTTGTTTCTAACATAAACAATAACACAAACACACACCACCAACACACATCGATGCTAATACGTAAAATACGAGCTAAGTAAGTCCGGAGACTTACCTTATCAACACACTCAAATCACAACACTCTCGCTTCCTTAAGAAGGAAGCCCACAACCTGCTCACAAGAGATATGCATATCAATACATGCTCACGCTCAAGAAGCCTTAGACTTCACTCTAGTGATCTAAGCAAGATCACCTGACCCTCAAGCTAGGAATGCATCCTAGGGTCCAAGGTACTCACCATACTCTTAGCACAAGAAAGCAACTCACAACAGTTTATAACCTCACATGATCTTAAACCTCAGCCACGAAGGAACAAGCTAGCCTAGAAGGTCCATCAAGCTCAACATATTCATAACCATCAACTACATCCAGCCTTAAGGGCTCCTAGGTTCACAACCACTAAGTGGTATCTCAAGCTACTCTAGATCCATCCTTGGCATGCTACTAACATGATACAACTACAAAACTAAGGAAGGAACGAAGAGGAAGGGAGAGAAGAAGCCTACTGTTGAAGAAAACGCAGCCGCGGAGTCAAGCTGGAGCCCCTGCGGAACACAGCCGCCGCCCCTGCGTACCCAGGAGCCGCCCCTGCGCCTTGCTGCCTCCCTGGAGCTGCCCCTGCGTGATCTGAAGCCGCCCCTGCGTGATCTGGATCCGCCCCTGCTGCTGTTGTGAGCCGCCCCCGCGGTTTCGCTGCAGAAACTCGTCTTCTTCGTTTACTACTATATATGGATCCTTGGCTCCAATTTCCTCCTCTCCTTGCTGGGTCTTCTCTAAACACCAACCACTGATCTTAGACTCCTCTCCACGACCTAATCGAGCTAAGAACACATGCATGCAAGGATTTGAGTAAAAAGCTTCTCAAGAGCTTCATCCATGGTCATGGATGAAGGAGGGAAGAAGAAAGGGAAAAACAACAATGAAGGAGGAGGAAGGAAGAGGAAGAAGCTTACCACACTGGATCTGATCCTCCTCTACTACAGTCCCCACATGCAAGAGCTCTAAGGTGCAAGAAGAGAAAAGAGAGAGAAGAGAGGAAGAGGAAGGTGATTAACGTGAAAGAGAAGCCAAGTGAGAGAGAGAGAGATGACACAAGGCTGCAAAAAGGGAGAGGGGATCAAGGGGTCATCTGACCTCTTGTCACCTCACCTCGGAACGAGGGGTCGGAATGGACCTCTTGTCACCTCAGCTCGGAACGTAGGGCCGATCGGAAAGTGGGAAAAGGGAAAAACGACAAGTCGGCTCGGGATTTTAGGAACAAATCCCGGCACTCGGCACCTCGTGCCTGCGGGAAGATCTACAAAACGCTCTAAGTCCGGAATAAAAATTCCGGACGTTACAATCACCAAAATGAAGATAATAACGACGTTTTGCATGCAAACATGATTATGTGTTTAATTTCAGCATTTACGTGTGATTGTGCTATTTTACTACATAGCTTGTGCCTTCAAATTTTAAGCTCATGGTTTTACCGTTATTTTGTTAGATTCTCGTAGGTGAAGTAAGTTGAAGAGTGATCTAGAGAGAGTGGTAAGTGGGGTCCACATACTTATATGAATTGGATTGTCCTACAAACTTTGCGTGCATATAAAGAGACTAACATTATTTTTAGGATGTTAGTAGTTACTTCTCACACGACTATCATTTTTCATGCATTCATGTTATTATCATCTATATATTTCTCTATTTGTTTTATTTACATTTGTATCTTGTTGTAAGATCTAGTAAAATTGTTGTCAAGCTAGAGTCGGGACCCATTGTGAGGTCCTAGTCCGTGACATCTCAATATTATAAACCTTGGGGTATTACATTTACTTAGTAGAAAACATCTTGATTGTGGCTTTGTGTTTGCAGGTATGAGTGTATGACCTTGCATTGATTCTAAACAAGGCAACATATTACTTAGTTTAGAAGCAAGAAGAGTTTCTTGTGATATTCTTTGATGTTCACCAAAAAGCCGGTCCAAATCATAGTATGATGGAGAATGATATCAATAGAATCAAGTATAAGTGTTTATTCATCATTTTCTTTCTCTTGTTGCTAGTACTTATCGGAACAATGATTTTGTCAATTGCTAAAAACAAGTATCTCAATGACGCTTTCTATTTTGTGTGTTATATAATTATGGATGATTTCAACTATTAATGTTTATTAATTACTTATTAATTTCTAATACCCATTCATTAGTAAAATTATATATTATGTTATCGAGTTTTTCCTTTCTACGGTTTGTTTTAACTCTAATTGATTATATTTATGCATTTTTTTATTTTTCCCTTTTTAAAATATTTTTACTATATTTGAGTATATTTATGCATTTTTAAATTTTGATAGAGTTTATCGATTCTTCTTCGTGGACCCAAGAATTGAATCAAGCTTTTATTGAAATTTTAGAATTGTCATAATTTTGATTGTTGTATGAATACTATTCACATACGAACGGTTTGTTGAGGAAAAAATTTACAATTAATATTGTAAAACTTGTTTTTCATAATATCATACCGGAGTAAAGACCAAATGATATTTTCATTTTTCATCTACAACGAGCACGTGTAGAAAACACGTTATACCTAGTGGCACACACATGCTACCTAATAACAATAAATAGTTGGGTTACAAATAAGACAATATGCCATTTAACATAAAAATATGTATATATGCAAATGAAAATTTAAAATTTATAAAAGGTAGTGATATATGAAAATAACAATGTACCCCTGCGGTTCTCGTGATTTTAATTAAAGTAAAACACACAAATATTGATTAGAAAACTCAAAATAACAACTTTTAGAAAATTTTCTTTTATGTTGATGAGTAAATTAAAAATGGCGAAAATAGCATGTTTTATCCTAGTGAATTAAAAACATGGCACTATTTTGACACCACAATGTTGATAAGGAGACAATTGTAACACAAACCAATGCTTAATCATGATTGAAAACGAATCTACAATGTTTCAAATATATAAATTTCCGGAAATGGGTTCATCTTCAAACTATTTTATCCCCTCCCTTCCACTTCATTTATTGCTTCAAATCAACTCCACATTCCACACTCCATTCTTGCCTCCGCGGCGGTGAAAACCACTTCAAGACGTCAACTAGAACCTGCAGGTATAATACTCCTTACTCGCTTTTTTCATCATCATCATCATCATCATCATCATCATCATCATCATCATCATCATCATCATCATCATCATCATCATGTATCTATTTTATTAAAAAAAGAAATAATTTTAAAAACGATGAAACCTTGAGGTCATCCTTGAAAGACCCGAGGTCTTAGGGACGTTGTCCCCATGCCAATCATGCACGTGCATAAACATTCCAGGAGTTCACCTATCCTGAAATTGCTCCCGCACAAGCACGATTAACTCCAAACTTATTTGTCCACACTCTACTACTGAAAAAGAAGAATTTTTGTTGACATGGGTAGCAACCCATCCTTATAAGTTAATCACAAATCCACAATTCTACGGGATACTACGATCTCCCCCACTTAAACTCATGACGCCCACATCAAGCCAATGACCGTCCACCAAGCCGAGTGGCCGACTACTAGGACGAGAACACTCGTTACTTATGATTAACTCTGATATCATTTGTAAGACCCGAGGTCTTAGGGACATTTTCCCCATGCCAACCATGCACGCACAAAACCTTCTCAGGAGGTCACCCATCCTAAAATTGCTCCGGCACGAGCACGCTTAACTCTAGAATTGTTTGTCCTCACTCTACCACTTTAAAAGAATAATTCTTGTTGACATGAGTAGCAAACCATCCTCATAAGTAAATCACAAATCCACAATTATACGGGATGTTACAGTCCTGTTAGAGTTAGAGCTCAACGATGGTCCTTGTATCTCATTTCTTTGTTAGTCATGAGCTTGTTAGGTGTGAAATGTTTTTTCAAACATGCTTTACAGTCAAACAACTTGTGGTTTTTCTTTGCACATGTCGAACCGCATTTTGTGTCACTTTTTATGAACATTTCGCTACCCGCACTTCAATTAGTGTGCTTGTTTCAAAATTCTACGAACTATCAGCATTTAGTATAACGTCTTTACTTCTTTCTTCTTTTTTTTCTTGATTTTGTTTTCTTCGTATATATGTGTGTGATGATAAGTAAAAGCTTATGTGGTAAGTCGTTGTATCCTTACCTTCACATAAGCTTTTACTTATAACGGGATAGTCAACATTTATTTATCTTCTCTTCATTTGGACCGGAGGGATGTTTTTCCTGCTTCTGATTAATACATGTCAAATAACGATGTTTCAATTCCACGTGTTTACTGTAACACCCCGAATTCTGAGAACCCGGAATGCTACTGGTTAGGACCTCACAGTGGGTCCCGACCTTAGCTGAACAACAACTTAACTAGAATCTTACAACAAGGCACAAAAAGAAACCGATAAAAACTGAAAAGTACTTTATTAATGCATGAATAAAAAGGAGGAATATCTCAGCGAGGAGGGAAATATATAACCAACACAAGAGAAAGGAATCAACAATCTCAGTATAACCCGAAAGGACTCAACAAAATGAAATAACCAGATATGGAAACGAACCTTCCTCGCCGCCAGCCTTCATCCCAGCACCACGGAATTGTAAAGCGGATGAAGCTGCAAGACTCTTTTTCCGGCACGTCGTCAAGTACTAAACCCCGGCTGACCACACTCTCCGACTCTCTCAAGGCGGCTAACCTGCAAGGTCTACAACATCGGTTTTCACCGCTAATAAACACTATATAAGAATATGTACATAGCACACACACACACCAAGGATATTAAACACATCACATAAAACACACACAAACTAATTCTTATCTTCTCATTAAGTGATTCACTTTTATTAATTCAACTTCATTTGTGGCACGAGGATCCCACCGACCCTCGCCTTTGTCCCCGTATACCGAGCGGAATGGTTCCAATGCATATCTACCGTATACCGTACGGTCTGGTCGCAGAGAGCCTTCCCAATCATCTTACAGTGCTAGGCAGTGATGCCACGATCCGTTATCATACACTTGGGTCTAATTAACTTATATCGTCGTTCCAATCAATTTCCATTAAAGCGATAAACACGCACCACCACATAACATACACTCATATAGTATCGTCAGCTAAGCAAGTCCATAAGACTCACCTGAGTAGTACGTCTACCAGCCATCACCAACTAATGTCGGCTCGTGCAAACACTATCCACTACATGATCAAGAAAGATCGACTTAAAATTATTTTTTTCTAAGTCTTACAGAAACTATAGATGGCTTCTATACTAATGAGAAAGCTCTCAGATTCAAAAGAACGAGAAAACCTAACTTTAGTGGAAATTACCAAAAGTGCCCAAATTGGTTCCAAGTCTACTATATACCCCGATAATACTTACTAAACCTCAAAACTCTAAAACGAGTTTGAGGGTTTGCTCAAACTTACATTCTAAGTCCAAAACTCGCTTTCCAAAACCATACCGAGTACCCTACGTTGGCCCATCGGAAGTACCTCGTACTAACCTTAAAAATTTTAAAAAAAATTATATACACACTCTCGGTTATACCCACTCTAGGCTAGAACAATCCAAATCCATAAACAACGTTCAACAAGTTCTACACAAAATCCCTAAGATGCCTTCACACACACTTAACTCCCAAAACTAGTTTTCGAGTCAACTTTGGAAGCTTATAACTCAAGATCCGACCGTTTGATCTTTCCCAAATTTTAATATCATAAACCTAGTACATCCAACTATAACATAATAAAAATTCAACGGTGGATCTTAAATCTAACCTATAGAAACTTCAATCTAAAGATGACTTCTCAAACAGATTTTCTGCATAGACTAGAGTGACATGAGGTTACGAGTTCGAAACCTAGAACTCACCCTTTTCTGAAACATAACTCAGCAACCTAGAGATCCCGGTTCAAGTCCTACTGGCACATAAAATCATGGATTTTTCCCCCTTCCCATCTCACCTGTTCAGCACCCTATGGAGACAACATCCGACCATACTTCCCACACTAGAACCTAGCCTTTATTTCGATTCTAATTCGGCCCATCTAACCTAATCATCATATAAAACGAAGGCAACAACAACAACAACACCTTACCTTGTCTCTCTACAGAAGAAGTTGATCCCAAAACTGTTGTTGCACCTCGAACGACAAGTCTTGGCCAAAGTTTCCCATGAGGAAGATGAATCCAGAAGAAGCCCGTGATGGAGTTGTGCAGGTCCGTTACTGGCTGCTCTGCAGTGGTCGAAGAAGGAGAAGCTAGACACAACAAGAAACAAGAGGAGACAATAAGAAGAAGGAGAGAAGAGAAGAGGAGACTGCAACCCGATACTCACCACTCGATGGGCTTGACTGAGATCAAGAGGAGCAGTGAAGAGAATGACAGGCTTGCTTACCGATCCCGCCGAGAATAGAAGAAGATGAAGACGAGTGGAGGGCAAGACTTACCCTGGACGGCCCTACTACAGAAAAGATCGAGGCTCGGCAATCCTATACGTATTACTCCGGCTTCTCAAGAAGAAGGCACGATCCCGCAGAATTCAACTGGCTGTCTTGCTCCTCCGGGTGTTCGAAGGTGGCGTTCTACACTAGACCCGTTCTGTACAGGAGGAAACAACGATAAAAACAAAACAATTACTCCCATGGTTCGGTGGGTCAGACGGTGGTCGAACGAAGAAAGAACGAGCAATACTGTGTGACTCAACGATTCAAGAGAGGAATGAGATACCTTACCAGTCGAGGAACAAGAAGTAAGCAAACGGCTAAGCTAGAGCAGATCCGGTGATGGCCACAACTCTAAGGTTGTAGATCCCGGTAGGAACGAGAGGTAAGATGTGTGAGGAGAAAGGCGACTGTTCTTACAAGGAAGGAAGGAATAATAGTGGATAGGAACCGAAATCAATTAATCCGAACGGTTCATAGAGTGAAGAACATGGTGAAGAATCTAGAGTTTGTTACGAGAATCTTGGAGCAGCGTTATGAATAAAGATAGAGGAAGCAGGTCGATTCGCAAAAGAAAGAAAGCAAGGGTGTGGCTCTTTGACCTAGAAAAGAAAGAAGCCAAGTGCTGAGGTGGGCCGGTGTAGATCTCAAGCCCAAAAGAAAGAAAGAAGAAAGCAGCCTCACGGCCTGCTCCGGCCTAAAAGATGAAATCCGGCCCAAAAGAGTATTTAGAAGGTTTTATTAGCTTTAAAACCCGGTAACGCTACCGGCATCGGAAATAAAATTTCCGGTTATCACATTAGTCATCTCCAAAAAAAAGTTTCGTCCCGAAACTTTAAAAAATCTAGATGTAAGAGCCTTAGTCTTTTGGACCGAGTTTGCCTTAGCCGAGATTTTGCTTTAGCCGAGATTTGATCTTAGCCGCCCCCGCGGGCTTGTGTGCCGCCCCAGCGGGTTTCCGCTCCCGCGGCCCAGGGAACCACCCCCGCGGTTTCTTGCGGCTGCAACCGGTTTGTTGACCTCTTGACCGTGCTTTACCCTCTCTTCCTTACGTCATTCTTGCTCCTTGATCTTGTTCTTAGTTTCCTTGAGTTTGGAAGAGTTTGGTGTGGCCTTGTTGTGGCTGGAGGTTGTGTGACGTGTTGCTGAGCTTGGAAGCCAGTGAGGTTGGTAGTTGATCTTCTTTGTAGCCTAGGACCACAAGTGTGGTAAGTCTTCTTCTTCTTCTCCTTCTCTTCTTCTTTGATTCCATCTCCCTTAGCTTAGCATTAGATGAATTGATCATGGATTGATGTTGGTATGTGTATGTATATGTATGTACTTGGTTTTGGATGAGAGAAGACGTGATTTGATCACGTGAAGAACCGAAGAGGAATCGCGGGATCACATTCTGCACTGTCACCGCCCCCGCGCCTGGAAGTCGCCGCCCCTGCGGAAGCCGTGCCACAACGCCTGCGCCGTCCATGCGTCGTGCCTGCGTTGCATGCGGCCATTGTCGCCGCGCCTGCTGCTGAGCCTTGCCGCGCCTGCGGGTTGCCTGTTCTGCCCCTGCGTCTCTCTTATTACGCAGGTGCGTATTGTCCCGGGTCTACCTAGAGTTAGGTAGATCCATTCCTTTCCTAGTATGAGCGGGTTAGTAGCATGCTAGGTACGTGTATGAGGTTAGAATGATGATAAGTATGATATCGTTTATGCCGGTTATGGCTTTGAGGTTTATGAGTAAGAATATGATTCTTATGGATCCCTTAGGTCTAGGTGCGACCCCTATGATGGATATGAGTGTGATATATTGTTATGCCTTGTTATTAGGCAGTGTTGTCCTCCAGTTTGGAGTGGACCGTGTTTGAGGGTGATCGTGGTTGAGACTACTTCAAAGGTTGAGGTAAGTCCATAGGACTTACTTAGCTACCATCCTTATATTGGATGTATGCATGAGTGGTGTTTGTTATATGCTTTATAGCATGCGATATGGCTCATTACCGACCTATGTTATATTGACGGCCCATTGTAGTGGTTGTGACAACTTACCTTTCATCCCGTAGTGGAATCTGGGAAGTTCTCTGTAAGCTAGTTAGAACTGGTGTACGGGAAGGGCGCTGACCACTCCTTATGGTATACAGGAAGGTGCGCTGATACCACTTCAGCTAGCTATTGCACGTAGAGGCGAGTATTATATACATTCCTTGTGTCACATATTTTCATATGCAAATCTATATACTATTTGAGTGATTGACATTATAAAGATAAAAAACCGGGTAAATGTGTGAAAGCATGATGATGTGTTATGGTTTCTGATGTGTATTTGTGCTATAGCATCTTCTTATATATATGTATGGTTAGCTAACGGTTTTATACTGTGTTGTAGATCCTTTGTATGTTAGGAGAGCTGCAGAGTGATCCAGAGGGGTCATCCGCTGAGGGCTCCGTACACTGGAGCGATATCGTAGGATATGGGATATTTATGTTGTACGGATATATATTTTGATTTTGTACTCAGCGGTTACTTTGTATTACCTTTTGATCTGTATATATATATATATATATATATATATATATATATATATATATATATATATATATATATATATATATATATATCAGTTTTATGTTTTGTTTTAATCTATTTGTGCCTTGTTGAAAGATTCAGTGAACTTGTTATCAGGCTAGGGTCAGGATCCATTGTGAGATCCTAGCCTAGTAGCACCTCGAGTCCTACGGATTTGGGGTGTTACAAAGTTGGTATCAGAGCCCAGGTTGACAATAATGGCACTTGTAATCTGCGATAAAGGTCGAATAGATAAATAAATAGAACCCGAAAGGGGTCTGACTTTTCAAAAGGTTTTGGTTTTGAAATGAGTACAAATGTTTTGGGATATCGTGTACGTGAGCCATTTCCCCTCTAAAGATCTCGACAGTATAGATATATATAGATATTCTGTTGTGATTGATTTGATATATATCTATACATATGGAATATATATAGCCTTCTAAGTTAGGTTTACGTCTTCTGCAGATGGTTCAACTAGAGCCTTACCTGCAGCTAGACGAGGTAGAGGTAGACCCCCTCTAGGTAGAGGACGGGGTAGGACTCCTGCTAGCGGTTCACATGCAGCGGGAGAGATTCACGAGGAGGTTACTAAGAGTGCCGTTCGTGAGACTGGGAACGGTGCAGCTGAGAGACAGGGGTCACAGAGAGCCCAGTCTGGTGATTCTGATCGTGTCTCCATGGGGGGATAAGAGTTCCGTGCCTATATCAAACGAGTAGAGGAGGCTGCCAGAGCCAGTAGACGTGCCCCAGATTCACAAGCACAGGAGGGACCATATGAGAGATCCCACGGAGTGACTTAGGTGCCAGCTAAACAGGCACATGCTGCTGAGATTCCTCCGGTTTGAGAGGAGCATCGAGGGCCTAGACCAGATACCTGGGTGTACCCTCTTTCACTAGGAAGGTGGGGTTAGAGGTTGAGCTCTGGATTTGACATGTGGACTCAGCTCTGGAGTCTATTAGATGTCCAACAGACAGGCAGATTGAGTTGGTGCAGACTCTGTTCAGAGACTTAACACAACACTGGTGGAGGTCTGTACGAGTACATGTTAGTAGTTATGATCAGATGAGGACCATGTTCAGAGAGCGTTTTTGCCCTGCCTCACCGAGGAGGGAGAAACTGCAAGATTTTGTCGAGGCTGGATTTGAGGATGTACCAGTCTCAGAGGCTATCAGGAGGTTTCAGGAGAAGCTGACATTACTGGGACCAGCTGCACCTTCTGCAGATCAACATGTCTATCTCTTTTCCCGACGGCTGAGGGATACTACCCGGACCTATATGGCGGGTTTCCACTGTGAGTCTCTAATGGATTATCAGGACAAAGCTTCCGACTATGAGAGGGAGCGAGCTAGACAAAGGAGAGCTACTCAGACCGGAGGGTCTGAGAAGAGACAGCGTACTGGGCAGACCAGTGGTACTGGTGCTGCTGCTAGTGTTTGGTGAGGTCAGAGACGCCAGAGTCACCCCTCATCTGCACCGGTTGTAGATAAGGGACGTCACTATTTTAACTGTGGTGATCCAGGACATATGAGGCCCGAGTGTACGAGGCCATTAGTGACTTGCTACACCTATGGTAGGCAGGGTCACAGAGCTGTTTACTGCCGACAGGGCGGAGCTTCATCTTAACAGGGTTCTTTCCCTTCCAGTGTAGCGGGAGGTGGGCAGAGGCCACCTTAGCAGCAACAGACACATGGACAGCAGAGAGTCCCATATCTTCCTACGACTCAGGAATCTGCTCCTGGGCCGAGTAAAGACAGAGGCCGTGGTGGGAGCACCACTGATACCCGAGGAGCTCAGGGTAGAGTCTTTGAGCTGAGGAGTGCAGAGGAGCCAGCTGCACCGACTGCTACAGGTACCATTCTGATTCATGGTTTACTTGTTAGAGTCTTATTTGATACTGGTGCTACACATTCTTTTATTTCTAATGCCTGTGTAGAGCGTCTGAGTTTAGATACGGTTGAGGGGAGGCCCTTTATTATAGGTTACCCGATGGTGGTAGGGTCAGAGGTACCCGTGAGATTCACGGTTGTCCCATTTCTGTAGGGACTCGTGTGTTACTAGTTGACTTCTTTGTCATGCCATTAGAGCATGAAGAAGTCATTATAGGTATGGATTGGATGGATAGACATTCTACATTGTTAGATGTAGGTAGGAGGACTGTTATCCTCTCTACCAAGTTAGGTCAAATGGAGGTTTTCTGAGGTTGGGACCTTGGAAAGACAGACACGATTATCAGTGCGATACGGGCAACTAGACTGATTGCACAGGGTTGTGAGGCCTTCTGGTGTCATGCCATGAAGGAGGGGGAGAGTGCAGCATTAGAGGATATCCTAGTGGTCTGTGAGTTTACGGATGTGTTTGTTGATCCGTCCAGTTTGCCGCCTCAGAGGAGTGTGGACTTCAGTATTGAGTTAGAGCCTAATACGAGACCGATCTTGAAGGCCCCATACCGGATGGCGCCTGTCGAGACGTTGAAGCTGAAGAAGCAACTTGAGGAGTTGGCTGAGAAGGGGTTCATTCGCCCTAGCGTGTCCCCATGGGAGCACCTGTCCTCTTCGTACGGAAGAAGGACGGATCATTGAGATTATGCATTGATTACAGAGAGCTGAATAAGGTGACCATCAAGAACAAGTATCAACTGCCACGTATTGATGATTTGTTAGATCAGCTTCAGGGAGCGACTGTGTTCTCTAGGATTGACCTGCGTTCAGGATATCACCAGCTGAGGGTGAGAGAGCAGGATGTGCACATGATAACATTCCGGACCAGATACGGCCACTACGAGTGTGTAGTGATGCCATTTGGGCTTACGAATGCCCCAACCGTCTTTAAGGAGTTGATGAACAGTATCTTCACCGACTTCCTGGATCAGTTTGTGGTGGTATTCATAGATGACATTCTGGTGTACTCTCGCAGCAGAGAGGAGCATGCAGGACAACTGAGGACTGTGTTGCAGGTTTTACGAGATAGAGAACTTTATGCTAAGTTCTCTACGTGCGAGTTCTGGATGCCAGAGGTAGTATTCCTGGGTCATGTGGTTACAGCTGAAGGGATTAAGGTGGGTCCGGCCAAGATTGAGGTAGTAGCAGCTTGGACTACACCGACGAACGTCAAGGAAGTACGTAGCTTCCTTCGCCTAGCCGGTTATTACAGACACTTTGTGGAGGGATTTTCTGCGATTGCCCGTCCAATGATGAGTCTACTGAGAAAGACTACCAGATTTGTATGGTCTGATCAGTGTATGCAGAGTTTTGAAGAGCTGAAGAGACGTCTGACTTCTGCTCCTATTTTCGCACAGCTAGAGGGTACAGAGGATTTTGTGGTTTACAGTGATGCATCCAAGCTAGGCTTGGGATGTGTATTGATGCAGCGAAGCAGAGTGATTGCTTATGCGTCTCGACAGCTGAAGACGTATGAGAAGAACTACCCGACTCATGATCTGGAGTTAGCAGCGGTAGTTCATGCCTTGATGATCTGGAGACATTACCTGTATGGTGCTACATGTCAGATCTTCACAGACCATAAGAGTCTGAAGTACATTTTCACGCAACGGGAATTGAATAACCGCCAACGTAGGTGGCTTGAGCTGATCAAGGACTTTGATTTAGAGATTTTGTATCATCTAGGAAAGGCGAACGTCGTCGCCGACGCCCTGAGCAGGAAGACGCCTCGAGAGCAGGCGATTGCGAGGTTAACAATTCAGCATCAGTTACAGAGAGACCTGATTTGGTTAGAGGTGGACATCCAGTTTCCTGATGAGGATGCCCAACTGCATACGTTAGAGGTTCTTCCTGATCTGTTGGGTGAGATCTAACAAAAGGAGGAGACCTTCCCGACAATGATGAGGATACGAGATAGCATGTCTCGGGATGAAGCACCACAGTTCCTGCTAGGAGCAGATGGAGTGTTGAGACGCCGCGGTCGCGTCTGTGTACCCGCTGATGCGGATATACGCCAGAGGATTTTAAAGGAGGCTCACTGTACACCTTACTCTGTACACCTAGGTACGAGTAAGATGTATCAGGACTTGAGACGTTTTTATTGGTGGAGAGGGCTGAAGCCCGATGTGGCAAGATTTGTGGCACAGTGTGCGACCTGCCAGCAGGTCAAGATAGAGCATTGCAGACCTGGAGGTGAGCTTCATCCACTTCTTGTTCCACAGAGGAAGTGAGAGGATGTCACCATGGATTTGTGACTGGGTTGAAGCTGAGCCGGAGTTTTGATGCCATTTGGGTCATAGTGGACAGATTGACGAAGACGGCACGTTTTAATGTGGCCGGTGAGCAGATTAGCTGAGGAGTACATTAGGCAGATAGTGAGACTCCATGGTGTGCCGAGGACGATCGTCTCAGACAGAGATGGACGATTTACCTCGAGATTTTGGCAGCAGATTCAGAATGCCCTAGGGACGAGTTTGCACTTCACGACTGCGTTCCATCCTCAGACAGATGGTCAGTCAGAGAGGACCATTCAAACTCTGGAGGATATGTTGCGAGCTTGTGTGTTGGATTGGGGACAAGTGTGGACGGATCATCTCCCACTTGTTGAGTTCTCTTACAACAACAGCTGGCATGCATCTATTGGGATGGCCCCATATGAGGCACTGTATGGGAAGAGATGTCGTACCCCGTTATGCTGGAATGAGCAGAGCAGTGTTAGTTGTCTGACACCTGATCAGATTCAGGATGATGTGGCTCGAGTAGCACTGATTAGAGAGAGGATGCTGACTGCTCAGAGCCGTCAGAAGTGTTATGTTGATAGGAGGCGTAGACCTCTAGATTTTAGAGTTGGAGCCCATGTGTGGCTGAGAGTTTCCCCGACACGAGGTGTTAGGCGTTTTGGCATTAAGGGGAATTTGAGCCCCCGATATGTCGGACCGTTGGAGATTCTGGATCGGGTTGGGAGCACAGCATACAGATTAGCCTTGCCTCCGAGATTAGAGGGTGTTCACCTTGTATTTCACGTGTCTCAGCTGAGACATATTGTGAGTTATGATGATTTGGTGGTTGAGCCGGACCACACCTTTGTTGAGCACCCGATTGCAGTCCTAGAACGAGGTATGAGACGCCTGCGTTCGAAGGACATTCCTATGTTGAGGATATAGTGGTCGAGACGAGGACCTGATGAGGTTACATGGGAGACTGAGGATAGTATCCAGAGGAACTATCCAGAGTTCTATGCCGAGTTAGATGCACTAGTAGGATCACCGAGTAGATCTTAGTACTATCTTGGTGAGTGTTATGCTTATGTGCTTATATGACATGATGTGTTTATTTTCATACTAGCTTGATGTGATATATGATCTTATTAGATCTTGTTGTGCTAGTATGATTATTGTTTATAGCTGGAGATGCTCTTTCCTCCATGCTATTGTGATACGTTTAGGATTCAGCTGGAGATGGCTCTTTCCTCCATGCTATTGTTGTGCTAGTATGATTATTGTTTATAGTTGGAAGCTCACTGTACACCTTACTCTGTACATCCAGGTACGAGTAAGATGTATCAGGATTTGAGACGTTTATATTGGTGGGGAGGGCTGAAGCCCGATGTAGGCAGATTTGTGGCACAGTGTGCGACCTGCCAGCAGGTCAAGATAGAGCATTGCAGACCTGGAGGTGAGCTCCATCCACTTCCTGTTCCACAGAGGAAGTGGGAGGACGTCACCATGGATTTTGTGACCGGGCTGAGACTGAGTCGGAGTTTTGATGCTATCTGGGTTATAGTAGATAGATTGACGAAGACGACACGTTTCATTCCTATTAGGGAGACGTGGCCGGTGAGTAGATTAGCTGAGGAGTACACTAGGCAGATTGTGAGACTCCATGGTGTACCGAGGACGATCGTCTCTGACAAAGATGGGCGATTTACCTTGAGATTCTGGCAGCAGATTCAGACTGCCCTGGGGATGAGTTTGCACTTCACGACTACGTTCCATCCTCAGATAGATGGTCAGTCAGAGAGGACCATTCAGATGCTGGAGGATATGCTGCGAGCTTGTGTGTTGGATTGGGGGCAAGTGTGGACAGATCATCTCCCACTTGTTATGTTCTCATACAACAACAGCTGGCATGCATCTATTGGGATGGCTCCATATGAGGCACTGTATGGACAGAGATGCCGTACTCTACTATGCTGGGATGAATAGAGCAGTGTTAGTGGTTTGACACCTGATCAGATTCAAGATGATGTGGCTCGAGTAGCACTGATTAGAGAGCGGATGCTGACTGCGCAGAGCCGTCAGAATTCTTATGCTGATAGGAGGCGTAGACATCTAGAGTTCAGAGTTGGAGCCCATGTGTGGCTGAGAGTGTCCCCGACACGAGGTGTTAGACGTTTTGGCATTAAGGGGAATTTGAGCCCCCGATATGTCGGACCGTTCGAGATTCTGGATCGGGTTAGGAGCGCAACTTACAAATTAGCCTTGCCTCCGAGATTAGAGGGTGTTTACCCTGTATTTCACGTGTCTCAGCTGAGGGAGTACATACTAGATCCGAGACACATCGTGAGTTATGAGGATTTGGTGGTTGAGCCGGACCACACCTTTGTTGAGCACCCTAGAACGAGGTATGAGACGCCTGCGTTCGAAGGACATTCTTATGCTGAGGATACAGTGGTGGAGACGAGGACCTGATGAGGCTACATGGGACACTGAGGATAGTATCCAGAGGAACTATCCAGAGTTCTATGCTGAGTTATATGCTTATATGCTTATATGCTATGATGTGTTTATTTTCATATTAACTTTGATGTGATATATGATCTTATTAGATCTTGTTGTGCTAGTATGATTATTGTTTATAGCTGGAGATGGCTCTTTCCTCCATGCTATTGTGATACGATTACGATTCAGCTAGAGATGGTTATTCCTCCATGCTATTTTGACGGACATAGTGTTGCTGAAGATGTTTTTCCTCCATGCCTTTCTGTTATGAGTATGAGACGGCTAGAGATATGATTCCTCTATGCCTTGTGATGTGTTTATGGTTTGGCTAGAGATGGTTTTCCTATATGCCTTGGATAGTGTTTTGTTGCTGGAGTTGATGATTTCCTCCATGCTTATGTTTGAGGTTATAGAGAGAGTTATACCTCGGCTTTTGAGTCCGAGTGGTTTGAGGATTTTAAAAGTTTCGGGACGAAACTTGTTTTTAGAGGGGGGGGGAGGTGAGATGTAAGAGCCTTAGTCTTTTGGACCGAGTTTGCCTTAGCCGAGATTTGATCTTAGCCGCCCCCGCGGGCTTGTGTGCCGCCCCAGCGGGTTTCCACTCCCGCGGCCAAGGGAACCGCCCCCGCGGTTTCTTGCGGTTGCAACCGGTTTTGTTGACCTCTTGACCGTGCTTTACCCTCTCTTCCTTACTTCTTTCTTTCCTTGCTGAGCAAGGGTTTCTTCTTCACTCCATTCCCAACTTCCTTACGTCCTTTTTGCTTCTTCCTTCTTGCTCCTTGATCTTGTTCTTAGTTCCCTTGAGTTTGGAAGAGTTTGGTGTGGCCTTGTTGTGGCTGGAGGTTGTGTGACGTGTTGCTAAGCTTGGAAGCCAGTGAGGTTGGTAGTTGATCTTCTTTGCACCCTAGGACCACAAGTGTGGTAAGCCTTCTTCTTCTTCTCCTTCTCTTCTTATTTGATTTCATCTCCCTTGGCTTAGGATTAGATGAATTGACCATAGATTGATGTTGGTATGTGTATGTATATGTATGTACTTGGTTTTGGATGAGAGAAGACGTGATTTGATCACGTGAAGAACCGAAGAGGAATCGCAGGATCACATTCTGCACTGTCGCCGCCCCCACGCCTGGAAGCCACTGCCCCTGCGGAAGCCGTGCCACAGCGCCTGCGGAAGCCGTGCCACAGCGCCTGCGCCGTGCCTGCGGCCATTGTCACCGTGCCTGCGGCTGAGCCTTGCCGCGCCTGCGGGTTGCCTGTTCCGCCCCTGCGTCTCTCTTGTTACGCAGGTGCGTCTTGTCCTGGGTCTACCTAGAGTTAGGTAAATCCTTTCCTTTCCTAGTATGAGCGGGTTAGTAGCATGCTAGGTACGTGTATGAGGTTAGAATGATGATAAGTATGATATCGTTTATGCCGGTTATGGCTTTGAGGTTTATGAGTAAGAATATGATTCTTATGGATCCCTTAGGTCTAGGTGCGACCCCTATGATGGATATGAGTCTGATATATTGTTATGCCTTGTTATTAGGCAGTGTTGTCCTCCAGTTTGGAGTGGACCGTGTTTGAGGGTGATCGTGGTTGAGACTACTTCAAAGGTTGAGGTAAGTCCATAGGACTTACTTAGCTACCATCCTTATATTGGATGTATGCATGAGTGGTGTTTGCTATATGCTTTATAGCATGCGATATGGCTCATTACCGACCTATGTTATATTGACGGCCCATTGTAGTGGCTGTAACAACTTACCTTTCATCCCGTAGTGGAATCTGGGAAGTTCTCTGTAAGCTAGTTAGAACTGGTATACGGGAAGGGCACTGACCACTCCCTATGGTATACGGGAAGGTGCGCTGATACCACTCCAGCTAGCTATTGCACACAGAGGCAAGGATTATATACATTCCTCGTGTCACATATTTTCATATGCAGATCTATATACTATTTGAGTGATTGACATTATAAAGATAATAAACCGGGTAAATGTGTGAAAGCATGATGATGTGTTATGATTTCTGATGTGTATTTGTTTTCTAGCATCTTCTTATATATGTGTATGGTTAGCTAACAGTTTTATACCGTGTTGTAGATCCTTTGTAGGTTAGGAGAGCTGCAGAGTGATCTAGAGGGGTGATCCGCTGAGGGCTCCGTACTCTGGGGCGATATCGTGGGATATGGGATATTTATGTTGTTCGGATATATATTTTGATTTTGTACTCAGCGGTTACTCTGTATTACCTTTTGATATGTGTGTATATATATATATATATATATATATATCAGTTTTATGGTTTGTTTTAATCTATATGTGCCTTGTTGTAAGATTCAGTAAACTTGTTGTCAGGCTAGGGTCAGGATCCATTATGAGATCCTAGCCCAGTAGCACCTCGAGTCCTACGGATTTGGGGTGTTACACTATATGCTATAGTCATAACTACATCCATCCTGGTGCTATTATCATTCAACATTTCTTCGATTATAAACTTTATCCAACATGTAACCCAATATTAGCATTCAAGCATACGAGCATCACCCATCATATCACCACATAGATCAACTCAAATAAACAAAAATAATCACATATATCATAGATAAATATATAACCAGTGACTAACCCACTAGGCCGGAAGTCGAGACTAACTCCTCATAACGCTCCGTGTAATTCCTCCTAATGCTTTCCTCGGTCTCCCAGGTAACCATAGCTACTCCCCGTCTAGACCACTAGATCCGTAACATAGGGATCTGCTTAGACCGCAAGCGTCTAGTACTCCTCTCTAAAATGGCTATCGGGTACTCGACAAAGGTGTGATCCGGCTCGATAGTCAAATCCTCATAGCTCACTATATGTCTCGAATCTGGTACGTACTCTCTCAATTGAAATACATGAAATACCGGGTGTATGCCCTCTAGTGCAGGTGGTAGCACTAGTCGATAAGCTACCTCACCTACTCTCTCCAAAACCTTAAACGGTCCAACATATCGGGGACTCAGCTTTCCCTTAATGCAAAAACGCCGAACACCTCGTGTAGGCAACACTCTCAACAAAACTTGCGATCCAACCCTGAACTCCAAAGGTCTACGCCGCTTGTTGGCGTAGGATTTCTGACGACCCTGCGTTGCTAACATACGCTCCCGGATCTGAGTAACTCGAGCTATATCTTCCTGTTTAGATCTGGAGCAACTCCCTCTGCTCTCCCATCATCATCCCAACAAAGAGGTGTACGAAATCTATGTCCATACAATGCCTCATAAGGAGTCATACCAATAGATGCGTGTCAACTATTGTTATATGAAAACTCACTAGAGGAAGGTGATCTGGCCACACCTACCCTCGATCAAGTACACAAGCCCTATGCATATCCTTTAAAGTCTGGATGGTCTTCTACGACTGAACATCAGACTAAGGATGATACGCAGTAGTAAAGTGAAGACTCGTTCCCAATGCAGTATGCACCTGCTCCAAAACCTTGAGGTGAACCATCCATCTCTATCGGAACGATAGTCCTCGGTACCCATGTAGTCGCACAATTTGCCTAGTGAACTCATCGGTTAAACGACTCACTGGCCACGTTTCCTTGATATTAATGAAACGGCGGTTTTAAAAAGTTGGTCTACTATCACTCAGATTGGATCAAAGCTCCTACTCGGTCTCAGTCCGGTAACAAAATCCATAGAGATATCCTCCCACTTCCACTGTGGTACCGGAAGTGGTTGAAGATCTCCTCCAATTCTATGATGCTAATTGACTTGCTGACAGGTCGAACACTAGACAACATATCTAGTCACATCTGGCTTCAAGCCACCCCACCAATAAGAGCGTCTCAAATATCGGTACATCTTACTAGCACCTTGATGTACCGAGTAAGGTGTAGCATGAGCCTCCTGTAAAATCCTATGTCTCAAATCCCTATCCATCGGTATAAATATACGCCCTTGGTGTCTCATCACTCCATCACCTCCAATCACAAACTGTGGGGCATCTTCTCGGGTCATCCTGTCTCGGATCCTGGCCAATGTCGGACAAATCTCCTACTTCTGTCGGATCTCGTCCAACAGATCGGGTAGTAAGTCAAACACACCCAAATGACTATCAGTATCCGGAAATTGTATCTCAATCTCCAATATCGCCAAATCCCACTGTAATTGAGACTGAGCTGTCAAACGAGCTATCGCGCCCTCCCGAGGTGTCTTTCGACTAAGCGTATCAACGACTACCTTCGCCTTACCCGGATGATACAACACCTCTAGGTCAAACTCCTTGATCAACTCCCACCAAATATTTCGACTAAACATATCAGCGACTATCTCCGCTGGCGGTTATTCAATTCCCCCTGAGTGAAAATATACTTCACACTCTTGTGGTCCGTGAAGATTTGACACGTCGTCCCTTAAAGGTAGTGACGCCAAATCTTCAGGACATGGACCACTGCAGCTAGCTCTAAATCACGAGTCGGATAATTCTCCTCATATGTCTTCAGCTGACGAGACGCATAAGCGATGACCTTACCCCTCTGCACCAAGACACATCCTAAAGTCATCTTGTATGCTTCGTTGTACACTACAAAATTCTCCGTGCCCTCAGGCTGGGATATTATCGGAGCAGAAGTCAATCTCCTCTTCAGCTACTCAAAACTCTTCTGGTATGGCTCTGACCACACAAATCGAGTGGTCTTCCTCAGAAGATAAGCAAGTGGTCGGGCAATCACTAAAACCCTTCAACAAACCCACGGTAGTATCTTGATAATCCCAAAAACTTGTGCACCTCCTTGACATTATTCGGAGGTTGCCAAGAAGATACAGACTCAATCTTCGCCGGATCGACCTTAACTTCTTCTGCAGTGACCACATGGCCTAGGAAGGTCACCTCTTATATCGAGAACTCACACTTGGATAACTTAGCATATACCTCGTTGCCTTGGAGAACTCTCAACACTGTCCTCAAATGTCATGCATGCTCCTCCCGATTCCGGGAATACACCATTATGTAATCAATCCATCCTTCTTCCTCATACATAAAACTAGATCACCCATGGTGAAACACTCGGATAAATGATCTCCTTATCAACCAATTCCTCCAATTTCTTCTTGAGCTCTAACATCTCAATAAGCATCATTCGATATGGAGCCTTCGAGCTCGGTCTCGTACCAGGTTCCAGTTCAATACCGAAATCTACACTCCTCTGTGGCGGTAAACCAGGAAAGTCATCCCTGAATACCCCGGTAAACTCACATGCTATTAGTATCTCATCTAGTTCTCGACTCTCCTGTTCCTTCATGGCATAACACCATAAGGCCTCACAACCCTATCCGATTATTCTGAACTCTCTAACTGCGATGATGACATATCTAGATTTTCTGAGATCCCATCTTTGAAAGACCTGCATCCACTCCTTTCTTGTAGTGTCGGTCATTGTCCCTTGCCTATATCAAGTACTTACCCGTACTTAACCAGTTAATCCATCCTTAGTCACTCCTCATCCCTCCATTTCATGTTTGTTCCAGCCGAGGTATATTCTTCCACTATAATCGTCCAACCCGACAAGTCGTTTTCTTTAGGTGATGAGATCCTCACCTTAGAGCATATACAAGTGTTATCCATTCTATTAGTTTTTGTCACATCACTAACCTACTATGGTTTCCTTGACGATGTCTTACTGCTATAACTCATTCTCTTTTGTGAGAACACACCATTAGCCCAACTTAGGAGAAACCTTATGCACACTCTTGGCTTCCTCCATTAACGCGAAACAGAAGATTAAGAGTAACACCTTCTTAAACTTCTCAAGTTCTTCTCACACGATCCTTCTGCTCTATTCTAGTTGGTGATTTCCACCTATTATTAGATAGTCGACTTCCAACAAGTACCTGACTTAAGGTCGCTTCCGATCGCAAAAATACCCGCACGTAGTAATTACCTCCAATACTTGAACTGAACCTTCTCAAATGACGGACATGTTTATCCTCTTCCTTCATAATCCACCTTGGCCAAAATCATTGGGTTAACTTTTTTCATACTCTCCAAGGTTGATATCCCTCCAGAGAACCTAATCTTATGAACTTATACATTTCCGTTTGCTTTTCTGGTTCACTCTACGACATACACTTCTCTTCTAGTGCAAGAGATTTAAACCTCTCATACTACACTTACGTCGTCCATCCGACAATTCCATGCTCAATTGGTACTTCATGACGACTTGTATGCGCATTCATTCAAATACTATAACATGAGTTCTTGCCTTCTCACGGTTCGTTTGTATGATCCCCTAATGTTTTTGTCTTAAGTCCATCGACTAGAGGCACCACTGATTGGCCTCGCTTCCACCTAGGGTTCTTTTCCGTTCATTTCCCTTGGTGAACGTCGTTTAGAACTGCCTCTTGTATCATAGTATTTTCCGTAGATCTCGTGTTCTTGTAGAAATCAAACCGCCTTAATTGTGGTCCATGCACTAGTGACTCAAATGTAGCACTGCGATCTCGTTTTCTCCTGACTGTAGGTCTACCCTACGTCTACGTCTCCTAACTATAGGATTCAAACCCCTACCACACCCGGTATGGTGGAAGAGGTAAGAAACCTTTATCCCAACCTATAATAACTGTTAACCTATTGTGTCCTATCTATACGAAGTATAAAACATAACAATGTCTGACTAAGGGTCTTTACTAACTATTCCGTACTATGTTGCCTACTCTATCACGTGTCATCTGTGCGGAATTATTGAAACAAACATTAGAACAAGAATTAACTAACTACTATAAGTCCAAAAATACAATCTACACTACGCCGTTGAGATCCGCGGAGAGTGGTGGTGGTTTCCATACTGACTGTCCTAACCCGACTATGCAAGATTTAAAAACAAAATTCATTTTGAAAGTCTAGATCCCTTGTGGGTTCTGTTTATTTATCCAGCCTCTTAGTAGATTGCGAGTGCCATTGTTGTCAACCATAGCTCTAATACCATATGTAACACCCCAAATTCTGAGAACCCGGAATGCTACTGGTTAGGACCTCACAGTGGGTCCAAAACTCGCTTTCCGAAACCATATTGAGTACCCTATTTTGGCCCACCGGAAGTACCTCGTACTAACCTCCAAAATTTGAAAAAAAATATATACAAACTCTCGGTGATACCCACTCTAGGCTAGAACAATCCAAATCCATAAACAACGTTCCACAAGTTCTACACAAAATCCCAAAGATGCTTTCACACACACTTAACTTCCAAAACTAGTTTTCGAGTCCACTTTGGAAGCTTATAACTTTAGATCCGACCGTTGGATCTTTCCCGAATTTTAATATCATAAACTTAGTACATCAAACTATAACACACTAAAAATTCAACGGTGGATCTTAACTCTAACCTATCGAAACTTTAATCTAAAGATGACTACTCAAACAAATTTTCTGCATAGACTAGGGTGACATGAGGTCACGAGTTCGAAACCTAGAACTCACCCTTTTCTGAAACAAAACTCAGGAACCTAGAGATCCCGGTTCAAGTCCTACTGGCACATAAAATCATGGATTTTTCCCCCTTTCCATCTCACCCGTTCAGCACCCTATGGAGACAAGATCCGACCATACTTCCCACACTAGAACCTAGGCTTTATTTCGATTCTAATTCAGCCCATCGAACCTAATCATCATATGAAACGAAGGCAACAACAACAACACCTTACCTCGTCTCTCAGTAGAAGAAGTTGATCCCAAAACTGTTGTCGCACCTCGAACGACAAGTCTTGGCCAAAGTTGCCCAGGAGGAAGACGAATCCAGAAGAATCCCGCGATGGAGTTGTGTAGGTCAGGTACTGGCTGCTCTGCAGTGGTCGAAGAAGGAGAAGCCAGACACAACAAGAAACAAGATGAGACGATAAGAAGAAAGAGAGAAGAGAAGAGGAGACTGCAGCCCGATACTTACCAGTCGATGGGCTTGACTGAGATCAAGAGGAGCAGTGAAGAGAGAATGACAGGCTTGCTTACCGATCCCGCCGAGAATAGAAGAAGATGAAGACGAGTGGAGGGCAAGACTTACCCTGGACGACCCTACTACTGAAAAGATCGAGGCTCGGCAATCTTGTATGTACTACTCCGGCTTCTCAGGAAGAAGGCACGATCCCGCATAATTCAACCGGATGTCTTGCTCCTCCGGGTGTTCGAAGGTGGCGTTCTGCACTAGACCCGTTCTGTACAGGAGGACGCAACGATAAACACAAAACAACTACTCCCATGGTTCGGTGGGTTAGACCGGCGGTCGAACGAAGAAAGAACGAGCAATACTATGTGACTCAACGATTCAGGAGAGGAACGAGATACCTTACCTGTCGAGGAACAAGAAGTAAGCAAACGGCTGAGCTAGAGCAGATCCGGTGATGGCCACGACTCTAAGGTTGCAGATCCCGGTAGGAACGAGAGGTAAGATGTGTGAGGAGAAAGGCGACCGTTCTTACGAGGAAGGAAGGAATAATAGTGGATAGAAACCGAAACCAATTAATCCGAACGGTTCACGGAGTGAAGAACGTGGTGAAGAATCTGGAGTTTGTTACAAGAATCTTGGAACAACGTTATGAAAGAAGATAGAGGAAGCAGGTCGGTTCGCAAAAGAAAGAAAGCAAGGGCGTGGCTCTTTGGCCTAGAAAAGAAAGAAGCCAAGTGCTGAGGTGGGCCGGTGTAGATCTCAAGCCCAAAAGAAAGAAAGAAGAAAGCAGCCTCATGGCATGCTCCGGCCTAAAAGACGAAATCCGGCCCAAAAGAGTATTTAGAAGGTTTTATTCGCTTTAAAACCCGGTAACGCTACCGGCATCGGAAATAAAATTTCCGGTTATCACATTTACCCTACCTTCTTTGCCACAACAACAATGGCCGACCCCGCAACTCCTTCCTTCATCACCTTTATTACTCTTTCTTCTTAATCATTCTCGGACGACCCCCAACTGACCAATCCTCTTTTGCCTTGCCCTCCTCCTTCTCCGCTATCGTTTCCTCTGTTTCTCTCGCATGAGTAACTTTTCAGCTCCCAATCGGTAAGAAACTTCGATTTTAGGCCTTTCACTTCTTTTAAGGGTTACATCTTCTCAATTGTTGTTGATTACCCATATTAGTGCAGTTGACACGATGTTTACTTATTTTGCAATTCAACAAGTTTATGTCTCTAGAAACTAATTAAGATGCAACTTCGTCTATGATTTACATATCTCCTACTTCAAAATTGAAAGTAAGTCTTATGTACTCCCTCTTGTTCGAGTTTATTGTTTATCGTTTTTCTATGCATGTGATGATAATTTCTTTCACCGATTCATTTTACCTCGATCTCTTTTTACTTACATATCTGATATGTAGATATTATTGAGAAATTTAATGTGATTATGGGAACAATTTCTTAGAGATCGAATGAAACACAAATCAGAAGAAATTTTTTTTAACTAAGTAGATTTTTTTTTCTTATGATGTAAATTACTCGATCAAAAAGGTAAAATAGGAGAGTTTCATGGTTTTGAAAACTAGGATTCCTATTTGCCATACCTTATAAGCATGCTATTGAAATAACTAAATGTTGCCTTTAATCGGATGAATTTTGGTGGTTTTAAATTAATATCCACTTATTTGCAATTGATTTTCAACAAATCTTTGAAATATTTTGTACAAATTGAACATATTGAAAGTAACAAAGATTACAATCAAAGTGATTGGTGCTTTCCAATAATTGGTTTTCAAATTAGAGATTAAAATGAAGAATAACAATGGAAGCTCAAAAATATTGCCGGTACTAATAGATCCTCCTAAACACAATTTCAAGGAGGCTCCAAAGAAAAGAAGGATCCACCTACTTACATTCAAAATAATTAATGGGAATGATGTATCTCCTTCTAGAAGATACATCATTATCATTAGAATCAAGTATAAGCATTTAATCAAGTATAACCTCAAAAATCTTGCTTGTGGCTTTGTGTTTGAAAGTATGACCTTACACTGATTCTTAAAAAGTAAACATGTTACTTAGTTTAGAAGCAAGAAGCGTTTCTTACGATATCCTTTTACGTTTACCAAAAAGCCGGTCAAAATCATAGTATGAAGGAGAATGATATCAATAGAATCAAGTATAAGCGTTTATTCATCATTTTCTTTTTCTTGGTGCTAGTACTTATTGGAATAATGGTTTTGTCAATTGCTGAAAACAAGGATCTCATTGACGATGTATATTGTGTTTGTTGTATAATCATGGACGATATCAACTTTTATAGTTTATTAATTACTTCATAATTTCTAAGACCCATTAATAAGTAGATTATTTTATTATTATCGATTTTTTTCCTTTCTAAATTTTGTTTTAACTCTAATTGATTATATTTATGCAATTTTCAATTTAATTTTTTTCTTTTCTTAACTCCTTCTGCTCTATTTGAGTAAATTTGATACATTTTATAATTTTGATGGAGTTTTATTGATTCCTCCCCGTGAACCCAATAATTGAATCAAGCTTTCATCGTAATTTTAGAAATGCCGTAGTTTTGATTTTTGTATGAATATTATTCACTTATGAAGGGTTTGTTGGGGAATATTTTACGACTTGTATTGTAAAACTCGTTTTTCATATCATACGGAGGTAATGCCCAAATGATATTTCCATATTTCATCTACAACGAGGGTGTGTATATGCAAATGAAAATTTATTGTATAAAAAGGTAGTGAAATATGAAAATAACAATGTACCCCTTCGGTTCTGAATAATTTTCATTAGAATAAAACACACAAATATTAATTGGAAAAGTAGAAGATATAATATTTAATGATGTACAATAATTTTAAAAAAAAAATTGTTTAAAAGCAATAGTACAATGTGGAGAATTGAATTAGAAGAAAGGAAGTAATGTTTTATAAATACAAACAACAAATGAAAATTAGGTTAAGTTCTATTTGTGAATGGTTTGAGTATTAATGAAACCTATAATGATATATATTATGAACCAAAATTTAAAATATCTAGTAACAATTGTTGAGAACCGGAGAGAGTACTATGTGTAGTCTTATCTCTTCTCTTTTGAAAGAGTGCAATGATAATATTAATTATGTAACTTTTTTTCAAAAGAATATAAATAATAGTTTATATTAATGAGTTAATTAAAAAAAGTGCAAATGGTATGATTTTCTTTCAAATCAAAATTTAAAGTATATAAAAATGCAGTAAAAATGAAAATAACAATGTAGTAATTATAGTCTTATCTCTATTCTTTTGAAAGGGATGCAGTGAATGCAATGATATAAATTATAATATTTATTTTTTGAAAGAACACTAATTGTAATTTATGTTGATGAGTCATTTAAAAATGGCAAAAATGGTATTTTTATCTCAATGAATTAAAAGCATGAGCCAAATAAGAAATATTTTCACCAATTTGACAGCACAATGTTGATAAGGAGACAATTGTCACACAACCCACAATTTAATCATGGTTTGAAGCACGATTCTAAAATGTTTCAAATCTAAAATTTTCGAAAAAGGGTTCATCTTCAAACTATTTAATCCCCTCCCTTCCACTTCCTCTATTGCTCCAAATCAACTCCATACTCCATACTCTATTATTGTCTTTGCGGCGGTGAATACCCATTTTAGACGTCAATTAGAACCTGTAGGTATAGTACTTCTAACTCGCTTTTTTCCTCATTATCATGTATACATTTTTCTGAAAGAAATAAGTTTAAAAATGATGAAACTTTGAGGTCATCTTGTTAGAGAGAGAGCTCAACGGCTTTCCTTGGATTTCATTTCTTTGTCAATAATGAGCTTGTTAGGTGTGAATTGTTTTTTCAATCATATTTTACAATCAAACAACTTGTGGTTTTTCTTTGCACATTTCGAATCAGCTTTTGTGTCGCTTCTACAAATTTTTCGTTACCCACACTTCAATTGGTGTGCCCGTTTTAAACTTCTACACCTTGATGAATTTCTATCTTTCTCGAGGTTCAACGCCTCATCTTTTACGAACTATCATCGTTTATGTAACACCCCGAATCCGTAGGACTCGAGGTGCTACTGGGTTAGGATCTCACAATGGATCCTGACCCTAGTCTGACAACAAGTTCACTGGATATTACAACAAGGCACATATAGATTAAATACAAAACATGAAACCGATATATATAAGTATCACAAGGTGATACAGAAGTACCGTTGAGTACAAATAAAACATAAATTGTACAACCAAAGATCCCATATCCCCGATAACGTCCCAGTGTACGGAGCCCTCAGCGGATCACCCACTCTGGATCACTCTGCAGCTCTCCTAACGTGCAAAGGATCTACAACACGGTATAAAACCGTTAGCTAACATACACATATATATAGAGATGCAAGAGCACAATCACACATCAGGTAAATAATAAACACCTCATCATGTTATCACACATTTACCCGGTTTATTATCTTATTAAAGTCAAATCACTCAATCGTATATATATATGAATATGAATATATGTGACACGAGGAATATAACCCTCACCTCTCGGTGGTACCGGCCAGCTGGAGTGGTCATTTGGGATCAGTTCCCCGTGTACCCTAAGGGAGTGGAGACAATGCCCGTCCCGTGTACCAGATCTGGACTCTCCGCAGAGAACCTCCCAGACTCCTAGAGGGATGAAAGGGAAAGGTTGTCATATCCCTACAGTGGGTAGTCACTAAACCATAAGTAGGTAATAACAGCATCGCATGCTATCAAGCATATAACACACACCACCCATGCATACATCCAATATAAGGATGGTAGCTAAGTAAGTCCTATGGACTTACCTCAACCTCGTAGTAATCTCAAACCCGATCGGCTCCAACTCTGGAGATCAACACTGCCTAATAACAAGGCATAACCATATATCAAACTCATATCCATCAAAGGGTCACACCTAGACCAAAGGGATCCATAAAGATCTAATCCTAACTCATAAACCTCAAAGCCATATCCGGCATAACCGATATCGTGATCATCCTCATTCACATATCTAGCATGCCACTAAAACGCTCATACTAGGAAAGGAAAGGATCATACTACTCTAGGTAGATCCTGCACAAGACGCACCTACGGAATGGAAAGACGCAGGGGCGGAACAAGACAACCCGCAGGCGCGGCAAGGCTCAGTTGCAGGCGCGGTGACAGTGGCCACATGCAACGCAGGCACGGCGCTGGCACGGCGCAAGCGCTGTGACACGGCTCCCGTAGGGGCGGCGGCTTCCAGGCGCGGGGGCGGCGACAATGCAGTGTGTGATCCCGCGATTCCTCTTCGGCTCTTCACATGATTAAATCACGTCTTCTCTCATCCAAAACCAAGGACATACATATACATACATAAACCAACATCAATATATATCAAATTCATCTAATCATAAGCTAAGGAAGAGGAAACAAAGAAGAAAGAAAGGAAGAAGATGCAAGAAGCTTACCACACTTGTGGTCGTAGGCCAGGAAAAGATCACAAACACTACCTCAGCTTGCTCCCAAGCTCAGCAACAACCTCTATCATCATCATCAAGCACCAAAGCCACACAAAACTCTTCCAAGCTCAAAGGAACACTCAAACAAGATCAAGATGGAGGAAGAGAGAAGCAAAGAAAAGAACGTGAGAAGACTGAGTAAGAGTGAAGAAGAAACCCTTGCTCAACAAGGAAAAGAAAAGGCTAAGAAGAGAAGAGAGTAAAGCACGAGTCAAGGCCAACAAAGCCGGCTGCAGCCGCAAGAAACCGCAGGGGCGGTTCCCTGAGCCGCAGGGGCGGAAAACACCACAAGCCGCAGGGGCGGCTCCATAAGCCCGCGGGGGCGGCTAAAGCCAAAACTAGCTCCAAAGACTAAGGCTCTTACACCTCACTGTAACACCCCAAATCCACGGGACTCGGGATGCTACGGGCGAGACCTCACAATGGGTCCCGACCCTTAGCTTGACAACAATTTCACCGGACCTTTCCAACAAGGCACAAATAAAGGCAAAACTCAAAACGTTTTTAATGTATGCGAAAACCGAAATGTAAAGTATACAAAGTGGACACTCAGCCGAGTTCTCAAAAGGACGTAACTCCGATACGGAAATCTAAATCGTACAACAACATCCACAAACTAACGATATGAAACATAACCCAAAAACGCCCCCGTCATATAATGTACGGAGACCCCCGTCATATAATGTACGTAAGAAGGGTCGGAACGCGGAAAAAGGGAAAACCAACGAGTCGGCTCGGGATTTTTTTTGGAATAAATCCCGGCACTCGGCATCTCGGGCCTACGGGAAGATCTACAAGGCGCTCTAAGTCCGGAATAAAATTCCGGGCGTTACAACTAAACCCCCTAAAAACAAGTTTCGTCCCAAAACTTGCTTAACCCAACACTCTCCAACCAACACGTCTCGTAACCACGTGGAACTCATAAAACGTCAACTACTAGCTCTAATCCAAGTCTACGTATAGCATCACATCAAGACCTCGCAAGTTACTCATAACTCATACAAAAATCACATAACACAAAGAACAAACAAGGAAGATCTCGGAACTAACCCGACGGTCCTATCGATGTCACTATGTCTGCATAAAACTCGGGGTAGTTCCTCCGGATACTATCCTCCGTCTCCCATGTAGCCTCATCGGCTCCTCTCCTCGACCACTGTACTCTCAACATCGGTATCTCCCATGTAGCCTCATCGGCTCCTCTCCTCGACCGCTCTAAGACCGCTATCGGGTGCTATGCAAAAGTATGGTCCGGCTCGACCACTAGATCCTCGTGACTGATGATGTGTCTCGGGTCGTGTATGTACTCTCTCAGCTGAGAGACATGAAATACCGGGTGTATACCCTCTAACCGCGGTGGTAATGCTAACCGGTATGCCACCTCACCGACCCTCTCCAAGATCTCGAATGGACCGACATATCGGGAGCTTAACTTCGCCTTAATGTCGAATCGCCTGACGCCCTGCGTCGGTGATACCCTCAACCACACCTGAGCTCCTACCCTGAACTCGAGAGGTCTACGCCTCCTATCCGCATATGACCTCTGACGGCTCTGTGCGGCCAACATTCTCTCTCGGATCAAAGCAACTCTAGCCACGTCGTCCTGTACCTGATCTGGAGCTAGAACGCTAGAACTCCCTGGCTCGTCTTAACATAAGGGAGTACGGCATCTCCGTCCATACAATGCCTCATAAGGTGCCATCCCAATTGACGCGTGCCAGCTGTTATTATACGAAAACTCGACTAACGGGAGGTGATCTGGACATACCTGACCCCAGTCTAGTACACATGCCCGTAACATATCCTCTAATGTCTGAATAGTCCGCTCGGACTGGCCGTCGGTCTGAGGATGGTATGCGGTGGTGAAATGGAGACTCGAACCTAGGGCGGCGTGTACCTGCTGCCAAAACTTCGAGGTAAACGTCCGTCCCTGTCCGAGATGATGGTCCTCGGTACTCCATGTAATCTCACAATCTGCGGGTAAACTCCTCGGCTATCGACTCACCGGTCACATTTCCCGTATAGGAATGAAACGCGCGGTCTTCGTCAGCCGGTCTACTACCACCCATATCTCGTCAAAGCTCCTACTCGGTCTCAGACCGATAACGAAATCCATGGATATGTCCTCCCACTTCCACTGCGGCACGGGCAGTGGGTGAAGCTCTCCTCCGGGTCTCTGGTGGTCGATCTTGACCTGCTGGCAGGTCGCGCATTGGGCCACATATCTAGCTACATCGGGCTTGAGCCCGCCCCATCAATAAGATCTCATAATATCCTGGTACATCTTACTCGTGCCTGGGTGCACCGAGTAAGGTGTGGAATGTGCCTCATGCAAAATCCGCTCTCTCAACTCCTGATCCGACGGTACACTAATATGTCCTTGACGTCTCAATAGCCCGTCTGCTCCTGTGATAAATTGTGGTGCCTCTCCTCGGGACATCCTGTCCCGGATCCTCATCAAAATGGGACATCTCTCCTGCTTCTGCAGGATCTCTCCGGACAGGTCACGTAATACCTCTAACTCGGTCAAACAACAGTCCGTATCCGGGAACCGGATATCCAACTCCAACTCTATCAAATCCCTCTGCAACTCTGACTGAACCGTAAGCCGAGCTATAGCCTCCTCTCGAGGTGTCCTCCTACTCAAAGCATCGGCGACTACGTTCGCCTTCCCCGGATGGTACAAAATTTCTAAGTCAAAGTCCTTAATCATCTCCAACCATCTCCTCTGGTGGTTATTCAACTCCCGCTGAGTGAATATATACTTCAGACTCTTATGGTTTGTGAAGTTTTGGCATGTAGCCCTGTACAAGTAATGTCGCCAAATCTTCAGGGCATGAATCAATGCCGCTAACTCAAGATCATGGGTATGGTAATTCTTCTCGTACGACTTCAACTGCCAAAAAGCGTACGCAATAACCCTACCCCTCTGCATCAAAACACACCCCAATCCTATCTTGGAGGCGTCACTATACACTACAAAATCCTCTACGCCCTCGGGCTGGGCTAACACAGGAGCGGAGGTCAACCTCCTCTTCAGCTCCTCGAAGTTGTGCTGACATGGCTCGGACCAGACGAACCTGGTAGACTTCCTTAGCAAGGAAGTGAGCGGTCGTGCAATCACGGAGAAAACCTCAACAAAACGGCGGTAGTTTCCCGCTAAACCCAAGAAACTGCGCACCTCCTCGACCGTCCCAGGAGGCGGCCATGAAGAAATAGACTCTACTTTCGCCGGGTCAACCATGATACCCTCGGCGGAAACTATATGACCCAAAAATGCCACATCGGACATCCAAAACTCGCACTTAGAGAGCTTAGCGTAAAGCTCTCTATCTTGGAGGACTCGAAGCACCGTCCCCATGTGTCCCTCATGCTCCTCCCTACTCTGGGAGTAGACTAACATGTCGTCTATAAACACTACCACAAGCTGATCCAAGAAGTCGAAGAAGATCCCGTTCATCAACTCCATGAAGACGGCGGGTGCATTTGTGAGCCCAAATGGCATCACGACAACTCATAATGGCCGTATCTCGTCCTGAATGCCGTCTTCGGCACGTCCTCCTCTCTCGATTGATACATTTGAAACGCCCGGTGAACATCCTCTACTCTCGGCGGCCATGCCAGCCGGTAAAACACTTTCCCAACTTGCGCTAAGATCTCAAAAAGGTCCGATGTATCGGAAACTCAACTTCCTTCTCGGGTCTTCCTCACTACAACATTTCCATTATGTTTCTTCTTTGCTTGTCTCTAACAAAGAAGATCGAACTTCCAATTTACACCGTTGGCTTTGGGTCTTGTCAAACCAACCTTTGATGTTACGTTTCCTCTATTCTTGTTTCAAGTTCTAAGTAATGAAGGAAATACTTTGCTTCACACTGCTTCTACTAACGAGACATGTATGCTATAACTTTTACATCGTCTCTCAATACTCAATCAAGACAATGTCTTGAAGAATCACTTGTACACTTCAAACCAATCATACCTCGAGGCAATTTCAAAACAGTTGCACCTATGAATCTCCTATTAACTCTCAACAACTCCATTGTCCATTTTCGCCCCACTCAATACTTCATCGTCATCCGGAGTAGGTTAATCATAAGTGGTGTTACTTGGAGAATCTCTCCACAAACCGGTAATGATCAGCTCATCCAAGAAACTTGCAATTTCTTTCACATCCTTCGGGGGTTGTCATCCCGAGACAACTGGTCATACTACTTCTCTCTTCTTCGAGAGTAGACCAAAAATGTCTTATTCGGGGCATTAGTAAGCCCATATGGAATCACTACAACTCGTAGTGACCATGGTTTGTCCGGAATGTCGTGTTTGGAATATCCCAGTCTCGACTTCTCAATTGGTGACAATCAAACCTTAACTCCATTTTAGAAGAGACCACCGACCCTTGCAACCGGTCGAGTAGATCATCTATACGTGGTAAGGGGGTACTTGGTCTTCATTGTAATCTTGTTCGGCTCATTGTAATCGATGTCCAAATGAAGATAACCGTCTCTCTTTCCGCAAAGTGGTGTTCTCCATAACAACTTCGAATCAAAAGTTTAAGATATATCTAAGCTCTTGTTACCGTTCCTTTATGATCCCACAACCTGGTTACTCTCCCGCACACCCATCCATAGACCACCCGCACATAATATAACACACCCGGAATTCCATCACAACAAAACAAGGTCCAAAACGTATAATAATCCTCCTATATAACTAATCCATCATGCAACTACAATCCACATATACATATCTACGTATCTACCTATATACATATATATATATCAAAATCCAAAAACATCCTCAGGACATATATATATATATATATATGCGCGTTCTCGGTTGTCACCAATTAGTTGATAATTGACCTTCTCCTATGTCAATGACTTATCATTCTTCTATGTTTCCAATTTACCATTCTCATGAAGACTACCCTCTCGAGGTACTCTACCTTAAACTCCGTTAGTTCATTCTTCATTCCACGTTTCCTTTTCCCTCAACGAGATAAATATACCCTTCTACCGCGCTTCATGATGTCTTGTAAGTGCGTCTCCTCAAAATCTCTAACGTTAGTTAGCATCCACGTGTTGCTCTCATCTTCTTAGGATCATCATTTATACATACTTCATTCTTTTTGACGTTTTTTCGCCTTATCGTCATAACAGAAACCGGTCAACTCCGCGTAAAACTCCATCTTGCCATTCTTCTCATAACTCTCGTAATGTTGACTCTTCACTTAATGGTACCTCGTAAGCTTAACTTACGGTATCTTACAGCTTTCACACTTGGTTCGATCACGTTCTCATCTTGACTCCAAAGCTTAGGAGCATCTAAGGAAAGATTCACTTCTCGTGATGGAACACCGCCTTTAACCTTGTTAGAATGCACCCATCTCCTCCTCGATTCGCATCTCCTCGTAAGCTTAACTTAAGTTTGTTATCTCCATTTTTCTCGTCGTACGTAGTCCTCAAACACGGTAGCTCCAATGGACGCTCCCTTGGTCCTGGAAGATGGAGAACTTTGCGCCCAGACCTCCTAACGGTCCTATCCCCAGCCTCGGGAACGATGCTCTCGTACGTGCTATCTAATAGCGTATGGCGTTTACTTATGTATAAATACATAGGTAATAATTACGATCTCGGTATGGTAAAACTCTTAAAAGCATAAAGGTAAACATGATCACAATACACATCCAAGGCATACAAGCCCAAAACATCCTAAGGTCACATACATAGCTAGGTACATACCAATCCACAAACATCCTAAGGTCGTATATATATAACTATATAAACGTACTTCTAATCCAAAGATCTATGTTGCCGAGGTTTGCGGAAGGAGTGGTGGTCCCGTACATTCTAACCCAAACCCGACTCATGCACATGATTTTGAATGCAAAAAGTCAGAACCCGTGGGGGTTCTGTTTATTCCTCATTCGGCCTTTAAAAAGATTGCGAGTGTCATTATTGTCAACCTAGGACTCTGGTACCACTTTTGTATCACCCCAAAACCACGGGACTCGGGATGCTACGGGCGAGACCTCACAATGGGTCCCGACCCTTAGCTTGACAACAATTTCACCGGACCTTTCCAACAAGGTACAAATAAAGGCAAAACTCAAAACGTTTTTAATGTATGCGAAAACCGAAATGTAAAGAATACAAAGTGGAAACTCAGCTGAGTCCCCAAAACGACGTCACTCCGATACGGAAATCTAAATCGTACAACAACATCCACAAACTAACGATATGAAACATAACCAAAAACTCCCCCGTCCTATAATGTACGGAGACCCCGGCTGTCCACTCCTCCACCTCACTCGGCGGTGTCCCTAACCTGCAAGGCATCTACAACCACGGTTTAAAACCGTTAGCTCATATTCGAAGCATTAGAAAAGAGGCGAAGGCACAAACACATACATATCACATAACATAAAACACGCAAACCGTTAGCTCATATCCCGTTCTAATTCAACTTCGGTTTGTGACACGAGACCACCGTGGTCTCGCCTCGGTCCCTACCTACCGGCAAAGAATGGTACGGATGCATCCGACCATCTAACCCGCCGGGCTAATCGCCGAGATCCTCCTAGACCCACGCAGAGCTAGGCAGAATGTCACTGCCCGTTATCATACACTTGAATCAAAATATATAAGGTCGGTGGTCCTATTTAATGGTTAAGTTGTTTATAACATAAACAAAAATACAAGCACACACCACCAACACACATCAATGTTAATACGTAAAATACGAGCTATGTAAGTCCGGAGACTTACCTCGTCACCACACTCAAGTCACCACACTCTCACTTCCTTAAGGAGGAAGTCCACAACCTGCTCACAAGAGATATGCATATCAATACATGCTCACGCTCAAGAAGTCTTAGACTTCACCCGAGTGATCTATGCAAGATCACCTAACCCTCAAGCTAGGAATGCATCCTAGGTCCCAAGTACTCACCACACTCTCCACACATGAAACCAGCTCACAACAGTTCATAATCTCACAAGATATTAATCCTCAACCAAGGAGGAACAAGCTAGCCTAGAAGGTCCATCATGCTCACATGCTCATATCCATCAATTACATCGAGGCTTAGGGCTCCTAGATTCACAACCACTAAGTGTCATCTCACACTACTCTAGATCCATCCTAGGCATGCTACTAATATGATTCAACAACAATACTAAGGAAGGAACGAAGAGGAAAGGAGAGGAGAAGCCTACTATTGAAGAAACCGCAGCCGCGGAGTCAGCTGGCGCCCCCTGCGGAATACAGAAGCCGCCCCCGCAGAACCAGGAGCCGCCCCTGCGCCTTGCTGCTGCTCTGGAGCCGCACCCGCGGTGGTCTGGGGTCGTGTGTCCGGCGCCGCCGCTGCGGCCGTGCCGAGCCGCACCCGCGGCCGTGCCGAGCCGCACCCGTGGCCGTGCCGAGCCGCACCCGCGGCCGTGCAGAGCCGCCCTTGCGGCTGGCCGCTCCCGCAGTCATGAAGATCCGCCCCCGCGGGTTCTGTGCAAAACGTCATCTTCTTCGTTTTCGATCGTGGATCCTTGGATCCAAAGTCCTTATTTTCTTGCTGGATCTTCTCCAAACACCCACCACTGGTCTTAGGCTCCTCTCCACGACCTAATCGAGCTAAGAACCTATGCATGCAAAGATTTGAGCAAAAACTCCTCAAGATCTTCATACATGGCCATGGATGAATGAGGGAAGAAGAATGAGGAGAATAAGCAAAGAAGAGAGGGAAGGGAGAGGAAGGAGCTTACCAACAGATTTGGACTTTTTTTGCTGCAGTCCACACATGCAAGATCTTCAAGCAAAAATGGAAGAAGAGAAGAGAAACCAAGAGAGGAAGAGGGAGATGGGAAATGACGTGAAAGGAGCAAGGGAGGAGAGAGAGAGGGGACAAGATGGCTGAAAAGGGGTGTGCGGATCAAGGGGTCATCTGACCTCTTGTCCTTCACCACGGAACGAGGGGTCGGAAATGACCCCTTGTCGCTTTAACCCGGAACAAAGGGTTGGAACGCGGAAAAAAGGGAAAAACGACGAGCCGGCTCGGGATTTTTTTGGAATAAATCCCGGCACTCGACATCTCGGGCCTACGGGGAGATCTACAAGGCGCTCTAAGTCCGGAATAAATTTCCGAGCGTTACACTCACCCCCTTAAAACAAGTTTCGTCCCGAAACTTGTAAAATCCTCAAATCACTCGGACTCACAAGCCGAGGTACAACTCTCTCTATAACCTGAAACATAAGCATGGAGGAAATCATCAACTCCAGTAGCAAAATCACTATCCAAGGCATAGAGAAAATCCATCTCTAGCCAAACCATAATCTCATCACAAAGCATAGAGGAAAACCATCTCTAGCCGTATCAAAATCACATAACAGAAAGGCATGGAGGAAAAAAATCTCCAGCAACACTATGTCCATCAAAATAGCCTGGAGGAATAACCATCTCCAGCTAAACCCTAGTCGTATCACAATAGCATGGAGAAAAGAGCCATCTCTAGCTATAAATATCAGTCGTACTAGCACAACAAGATCTACTAAGATCATATATCACATCATAACTAGTACGAAAATAAACACATCATAGCACATAAGCACATAAGCATAACATCACCAAGATAGTACTAATGTACTCGGCGATCCTACTGGTGCATCTATCTCGGCATAGAACTCTGGATAGTTCCTCTGGATACTATCCTCAGTCTCCCATGTAGCCTCATCAGGTCCTCGTCTAGACCATTGTATCTTCAGCATAGAAATGTCCTTCGAACGCAGGCGTCTCATACCTCGCTCTAGGACTGCAATAGGGTGCTCAACAAAAGTGTGGTCCGGCTCGACCACCAAATCATCATAACACACGATGTGTCTCGGATTTGGTATATACTCTCTCAACTGAAACACATGAAACACAGGGTGAACACCCTCTAATCTCGGAGGCAAGGCTAACCTGTACGCTGCGCTCCCAACCTGATCTAGAATCTCGAACGGTCCGACATATTGGGGGCTCAACTTCCCCTTAATGGCAAAACCTCTAACACCTCGTGTCGGAGACACTCTCATCCACACATGGGCTCCTACTCTGAACTCTAGAGGTCTACGCCTCCTATATGCATAACACTTCTGACAGCTCTGTGCAGTCATCATCCTCTCTCTAATCAGTGCTACTCGAGCCACATCATTCTGAATCTAATCAGGTGTCAAACCACTTACACTGCTCTACTCATCCCAACATAACGGGATACGACATCTCTGCCCATACAGTGCCTCATATGAGACCATCCCAATAGATGCATGCTAGCTGTTGTTGTATGAGAACTCAACTAGTGACCAATCCAACACACAAGCTCGCAACATATCCTCCAGTGTCTGAATGGTCTTCTTTGACTGACCATCTGTCTGAGGATGGAACGCAATAGTAAAGTTCAAATTCGTCCCCAGGGCAGTCTGAATCTGCTGCTAGAATCTCGAGGTAAATCGCCCATCTCTGTCTAAGACGATCGTCCTCGGTTCACCATGGAGTCTCACTATTTGCCTACTGTACTTCTCTGCTAATCTGCTCACCGGCCACGTTTCCCGGATAAGGATAAAACATGTTGTCTTCGTCAATCTGTCCACAATAACCCAGATAGCATCAAAACTCCGGCTTGATCTCAGCCCAGTCACAAAGTCCATGGTGACGTCCTCCCACTTCCTATGTGGAACAGGAAGTGGATGGAGCTCACCTCCAGGTCTGCCATGCTCTATCTTGACCTTTTGGCAGGTCGCACACTATGCCACAAATCTGGCCACACCGGGCTTCTGCCGTCCCCACCAATGAGCCTCCTGTAAAATGTGCCACAAAGCTGGTACATCTTACTCGTATCTGGGTGTACTGAATAAGGCGTACAATGAGCCTCCTGTAAAATCCTTTGACTCAACTCCGCACCAGCGGGTACACAGACGCGATCGTGGCGCCTCAACACTCCATCTACTCCGAGAAGGAACTGTGGTGCCTCATCCCGAGACATCCTCTCCCATATCCTCGTCAAGGTCGAGCAAGTTTCCTGCTTCTGTTGGATCTCACCCAACAAATCAGGAAGAACCTCTAAAGTACCCAGCTGGGCATCCTCATCAGGAAACTGGATGTCCAACTCTAACCAGATCAGGTCTCTTTGTAACTGATGTTGAACTGTCAATCTCGCAATCGCCTGCACTCGAGACGTCTTCCTGCTCAGGGCGTCGGCAACAACGTTCGCCTTCCCTGGATGATACAAAATCTCCAAATCAAAGTCCTTGATCAGCTCGAGCCACCTACGCTGGCGGTTATTCAATTCCCGTTGCGTGAAAATGTACTTCAGACTCTTATGGTCTGTGAAGATCTGACATGTAGCACCATAAAACTAATGTCTCCAGATCTTCAGTGCATGAACTACCGTTGCCAACTCCAGATCATGAGTCGGGTAGTTCTACTCATACGTCTTCAGCTGTCTAGACGCATAAGCAATCATCCTGCCTCTCTGCATCAACACACATCCCAAGCCTAGCTTGGATGATCACTATATACCACGAAATCCTCTGTACCTTCTAGTTGTGCCAAAATAGGAACGAAAGTCAAACGTCTCTTCAGCTCCTCAAAACTCTGCATACACAGCTCAGACCATACAAATCTGGTAGTCTTCCTCAGCAGACTCGTCAGTGGATGGGCAATCACAGAAAAGTCCCTTCACAAAGCATCTGTAATAACCGCCTAGGCCAAGGAAGCTACATACTTCCTTGACGTTCGTCGGTGTAGTCCAAGCTGCTACTGCCTTAATCTTGGCCGGATCCACCTTGATTCCTTCAGCAAATACAACATGACCCAAGAATGCTACCTCTAGCATCCAGAACTCACACTTAGAGAACTTAGCATAAAGTTCTTTATCCCGTAAAACCTGCAACACAGTCCTTAGTTGTTCTGCATGATCCTCTCTGCAATGAGAGTATACCAGAATATCATCTATGAATACCACCACAAACTGATCCAAGAAGTCGATGAAGATACTGTTCATCAACTCCTTAAAGACAGTTGGGGCATTTGTAAGCCCAAATGGCATCACTACAAACTCTTAGTGTCCATATCTGGTCCGAAATGTTGTCCTGTGCACATCCTGCTCTCTCACCCTCAGCTGGTGATATCCTGAGCGCAGGTCAATCTTGGAGAATATTGTCACTCCCTGAAGCTGATCCAACAAATCATCAATGCACGGCAATGGATACTTGTTCTTGATGGTCACCTTGTTCAGCTCTCTGTAATCTATACACAATCTCAACGATCCGTCGTTCTTCCGTACGAAGAGGACAGGTGCTCCCCATGGAGACACGTTAGGGCGAATGAAGCCCTTCTCAGCCAACTCCTCAAGTTGCTTCTTTAGCTCCAGCATCTCGACATGCGCCATCCGATATGGGGCCTTCGAGATAGGTCTCGTACCAAGCTCTAAATCAATGCCAAAATCCACACTCCTCTGAGGCGGCAAACTAGACGGCTTAGCAAACACATGCCTGCCTTTCCAAGGTCCCATAACCCTGTGCAATCAGTCTAGCTGCCCGTATCGCACTGAAAACCATGCCTGTCTTTCCAAGGTCCCAACCTCGGTAAACCTCTATCTGACCTAACTCGGTAGAGAGGGTAATTGTCCTCCTACCTACATCTAAGACTGCAAAATGTCTATCCATCCAATCCATACCTAAAATGACTTCTTCATTAAATAATGGCAAGACAAAGAAGTCCACATGCAATACACGGGTCCCTAAAGAAATGGGACAATCACGAATCTCACGGGTACCTCTGACCCTACTACCATCGGGTAACCCTATACTAAAGGGCATCCCCTCAACCGTATCTAAACTCAAACGCTCTACACAAGCATCAAATATAAAAGAGTGCGTAGCACCCGCATCAAAAAAATACTCTAACAGGTAAACCATGAATCAGAATGATACTTGTAGCAGTCGGTGCAGTTGGCTCCTCTGCACTCCTCAACTCAAAAACTCGACCTTGTGGTCCTCTGGTGTCCGTGGTACTCCCACCAAGACCTTTGCCTCTACTCGGCCCAGGAGCAGATCCCTGAGTCGTAGGGCGATCTGGGACTCTCTGTTGTCCCTACATCTACTGTTGCTGAGGTGGCCTTTGCCCATCTCCCGCTACACTGGCAGGAGTAGAACCCTGCTGAGACGAAGCTCCACCCCTTATACAAAAAATAGCTCTGTGGCCTCGTCCACCACAAGTGAAGCAAGTCACTATCTGCCTTGTACACTCTGGTCTGATATGTCCATACCCACACAGTTGAAACATTGTCGTACCCTATCTGTAACTGGTGCAGATGAGGGATGACTCGGGCTGCTCTGGCCTCGCCCTGAACCAGCAACTCCACCAGTATCCTGCTGAGATGAATCTTTGTCCCGTCTATAAAAAATAGCTCTGTGCCCTTGTTTGTCACAAGTAAAGCAAGTCACCAATGGCCTCGGGCATGCTGGTCGCATATGTCCAAGCTCCTCACAATTATAACATCGTCGACCCGTAGCTGCAACTTGTGTAGATGCGGGGCAACTTGGACGTCTCTGGTTTAGTTCAAAACTAGTAACTCCACCAGCACCACTGGTCTACCCAGTCCGTTGTCTCTTTCCAGGCCTTCTATGCTCCTTTGGAACTTGAGGAATCTCAGCAACCTGTGCCGGTACAACTGGCACCTGAGTAACTCTATGGGATCTCCTAGATGATCCCTCCTGTACTGGCAGATCGGGAATACGTCTACCTGCTCTGGCGGCCTCCTCCACTTGTCTGATATATGCGCGGAAATCTGGTCCCCTCATATAGACATAACCCGAGTCATTTGACTAGACTCGCTGTGATGTATGTCTCCCAACTATATCGTTCCCAGTCTCAGGAACGATACTCTCAGCAACAACCTCAGGAACCTCCTCCGCTGCCGGTGGATTAAAAGCGGAAATCTGACTCTGTCCTACCTCTACTGGAGGAAGAGGGGATCTATCCCTACCTCGTCCATCTGCAGATAAGGCTCTAGTCTGAACCATATGCAGAGGACGTAAACCTAACATAGAAGGCTATATCTATGTCATATGTACAGATATATATCAAATCAATCACAACAGAATATCTATATATATCTATACTGTCGAGATCTTCAGAGGGGCGATGACTCACGTACACGATATCCCAAAACATTTGTACTCATTTCAAAACCAAAACCTTTTGAAAAGTCAGACCCCTTTCGGGTTCTGTTTATTTATCTATTCGACCTTTATCGTAGATTACAAGTGCCATTGTTGTAAACCTAAGGCTCTGATACAAACTTTGTAACACCCCGAATCCGTAGGACTCGAGGTGCTATTGGGCTAGGATCTCACAATGGATCGTGACCCTAGCCTGACAACATACAACAAGGCACAGATAGATTAAATACAAAACATGAAACTGATATATATATATATATATATATATATATATAAGTATCACAAGGTGATACAGAAGTACCGCTAAGTACAAATAAAACATAAACTGTACAACAAAAGATCCCATATCCCTGATAACGTCCCAGTGTACGGAGCCCTCAGCGGATCACCCACTCTGGATCACTCTGCAACTCTCCTAACCTGCAAAGGATCTACAACACGGTATAAAACCGTTAGCTAACATACACATATATAAAGAGATAAAAAGAGCACAATCACACATCAGGGAAATAATAAACACCTCATCATGTTATCACACATTTACCCGGTTTATTATCTTTATAAAGTCCAATCACTCAATCGTATATATATATGAATATGAATATATGTGACACGAGGAATATAACCCTCGCCTCTCGGTGGTACCGGCCAGCTAGAGTGGTCATTTGGGATCACTTCCCCGTGTACCCTAAGGGAGTGGAGACAGTGCCCGTCCCGTGTACCAGATCTGGACTCTCCGCACAGAACCTCCCAGACACCTAGAGGGATGAAAGGGCAAGGCTGTCACAACCCTACAATGTGCAGTCACTAAACGATAGGTAGGTAATAACAACATCGCATGCTATCAAGTATATAACACACACCACTCATGCATACATCCAATATAAGGATGGTAGCTAAGTAAGTCCTATGGACTTACCTCAACCTCGTAGTAATCTCAAACCCAATCGGCTCCAACTCCGGAGATCAACACTGCCTAATAACAAGGCATAACCATATATCAAACTCATATCCATCAAAGGGTCACACCTAGACCCAAGGGATCCATAAGGATCATATCCTAACTCATAAACCTCAAAGCCATAACCGGCATAACCGATATCATGATCATCCTCGTTCACATACCTAGCATGCCACTAAACTGCTCATACTAGGATAGGAAAGGATCATACTACTCTAGGTAGATCCTGCACAAAACGCACCTGCAGAATGGAAAGACGCAGGGGCAGAACAAGACAACCCGCAAGCGCGGCAAGGCTCAGCCGCAGGCGTAGTGACAGTGGCCGCAGGTAACGCAGGCACGGCGCAGGCACGACACAAGCACTGTGACATGGCTCCCGCAGGGGCGGCAGCTTCCAGGCGCGGTGGCGGCGACAATGAAGAGTGTGATCCCGCGATTCCTCTTCGGCTCTTCACGTGATCAAATCACGTCTTCTTTCATCCAAAACCAAGCACATACATATACATACATAAACCAACATCAATCTATATCCAATTCATCTAATCTTAAGCTTAGGAAGAGGAAATAAAGAAGAAAGAAAGGAAGAAGAAGCAAGAATCTTACCACACTTGTGGTCCTAGGCCAAGAAAATATCACAAACACTACCTCAGCTGGCTCCCAAGCTCAGCAACAACCTCTATCATCATCATCAAGCTCCAAAGCCACACAAAACTCTTCCAAGCTCAAAGGAACACTCAAACAAGATCATGATGGAGGAAGAGAGAAGCGAAGAGAAGAACGTGAGAAGACTGAGAAAGAGTGAAGAAAAAACCCTTGCTCAGCAAGGAAAATAAAAGGCTAAGAAGAGAAGAGAGTAAAGCACGAGTCAAGGTCAACAAAGCCGGCTGCAGCCGCAAGAAATCGCAGGGGCGGTTCCCTGAGCCGCAGGGGCGGAAAACACCACGAGCCGCAGGGGCGGCTCCACAAGCCCTCGGGGGAGGCTAAGGCCAAAACTAGCTCTAAAGACTAAGGCTCTTACAGTTTAAAATAACATCTTTACTTCCTTCTTCTTCTTCTTCTTCTTGAGTTTGTTTTCTTCATATATATATATATATATATATATATATATATATATATATATATATATATATATATATATATATATATATATATATATATATATATATATATATATATGAAGAAAACAATATATGACGTTTTATTACTTTTTCAAGTGTTCGGGTTTTAGGACGTACAAGCGTTTAATTACAAGAAGAAGAAAAATCTTCAATGGCTTGTATTGTCGCAAAAAAAGTAAAAAAATAGAAAATTCTCTTGATGGATAAAAGATATTTAAAATTCCCATAAACATATTGAAACAAGATTTGAAAATCCTTATGGATCCTACCACTTTTCTTACTCTAATAGAAATTTGGATCGTTTATGTCATCATTATTTTGATTTATTATTTATTTTCTATCTCCGTGTTGAAGTAAAATTGCTTTCACTTGTATTTAAACGATTCAATTCAACGTTTCCACTTGTTGTTCTTTATAATGTTTAAAAACTAATTAAATTAAACATATATATTAAAATATTGATTTGTTATATAAAGTCTATTTTCTTCATTTCACTTATTTTGTTATCTACTTCCATAAACTATTAATGTTTTCCAAGTGTACTACTTTTTTGTTGTTGTTTTAGATATGTACTGTAACACCCCGAATCCGTAGGACTCGGGGCGCTATTGGGCTAGGACCTCACAATGGATCTTGACCATAGACTGACAACAAGTTCACTGGATCTTACAACAAGGCACGGATAGATTAAAACAAAACATCAAACAGATATATATATATATATATATATATATATACATATATATATATGTATACATATCAAAAGGTAATACAAAAGAGATCTGATTTGGCTGGAGTTGGACGTTCAGTTTCTTGATTAGGACGCCCAACTGAGTACCTTAGAGGTTATTCCCGATCTGTTGATTGAGATCCAACATAAGCTGGGGAACTGCCCAACACTGATGAGGATCCGAGAGAGGATGTCTCGGGATGAGGCACCACATTTCCTTTTAGGAGCAGATGAAGTTCGACAATGTTCGCCTTCCCAAGAAGGAGGCAAGAAAGACGTGAGAAGACTGGGAATGAAGTGAAGAAGAAACCCTTGCTCGGCAAGGAAAGGAATGGTATAAGAAGGAGGAAGAGTAAAGAACGAGTCAAGGTCAACAAAGCCGGCTGCAGCCGCAAGAAAACGTAGGGGCGGTTCCATGAGCCGCAGGGGCGGAAAATTGCACGAGCCGCAGGGGCGGCTCCCTAAACCCGCAGGGGCGGCTAAGGCCAAAACGGTTCCAAAAGACTAAGGCTCTTACACCTCTCCCCCATAAAAACAATTTTCGTCCCGAAACTTGTAAGGTCCTGAAACCACTCAGACTCAAAAGCCGAGGTACAACTCTCCCTATCGGAGGTATCACATCTCTGCACATAAGGTATCAACCTATATCACTCTATAACCTCAAGCACAAGCATGGAGGAACTCATCATCTCCAGCCATAAGATCACTATACTATACAGGGCATAGAGGAAAAACATCTCTAACCAACTCATCATACTCACAAGGCATAGAGGAAAAACCAACTCTAGCCGTATCATACTCATAAAAGTAAGGCATGGAGGAAAACATCTCCAACAACACTATGTCCACCGAAATAGCATGGAGGAATAACCATCTCCAGCTATAAACAACAATCGTAATAGCACAACAAGATCTAAAAAGATCACACAACATATCATAGCTAGTACGAAAATAAACACATCATGGCATATAAGCACATAAGCATAACACTCACCAAGATAGTACTAAGATCTACTTGTCGATCCTACTGGTACATCTATCTCGGCATAAAACTCTAGGATAGTTCCTCTGCAATGCTCGATCTTGACCTGCTGACAGGTCGCACACTGTACCACAAATCTGGCCACATCGGGCTTCAGCCCTCCCCACCAATATAAACGTCTCAAGTCCTGGTACATCTTACTCGTACTTGGGTGCACTTAATAATGCGTACAGTGAGCCTCTTGTAATATCCTCTGGCGTAAATCCGCATCAGTGGGTACACAGACGCGACCAAGGCGTCTTAACACTCCATATGCTCCTAGAAGGAACTGTGGTGCCTCATCCCGAGACATCCTCTCTCGGATCCTCATCAGTGTCGGGCAGGTCCCCTACTTCTGTTGGATCTCACCCAACAAATAAGGAAGAACCTCTAAAGTACTCAGCTGGGCGTCCTCATCAGGAAACTGGACGTCCAACTCCAGCCAAATCAGGTCTCTCTGCAACTGATGCCGAACTATCAACCTCGCAATCGCCTGCTCTCGAGGCGTCTTCCTGCTCAGGGCGTCGGCGATAACGTTCACATTCTCCGGATGGTAAAAAATCTCCAGATCAAAGTCCTTGATCAGCTCAAGTCATCTACGCTGGCGGTTATTCAATTCCCGCTGCGTGAAAATATACTTCAGACTCTTATGGTCTGTGAAGATCTGACATGTAGCATCATACAGGTAATGTCTCTAGATCTTCAGTGCATGAACTACCGCTGCCAACTCCAGGTCATGAGTCGGGTAGTTCTCTTCATACGTCTTCAACTGCCTAGACGCATATGCAATCACTCTGCCTCGCTACATCAATACACATCCCAAGCCTAGCTTGGAGGCATCACTATAAATCACAAAATCAGTTGTACCCTCTGGCTGTGCCAAAATAGAAGCAGAAGTTAGATGTCTCTTCAGCTCCTTAAACTCTGCATACACTGATCAGACCATACAAATCTGGTGGTCTTCCTCAGTAGACTCGTCAGTGGCCGGGCAATCACAAAAAATCCCTCCACAAAGCGTCGGTAATAACCGACTAGGCCAAGAAAGCTACGAACTTCCTTGACGTTCGTCGGTGTCGTCCAAGCTGCTACTGCCTCGATCTTTGCCGGATCCAACTTGATCCCTTCAGCTAAAACAACATGACCCAGGAATGCTACCTCTGGCATCCAGAACTCGCACTTATAGAACTTAACATAAAGTTCTCTATCTCATAGAACTTGTAATACAGTCCTCAGCTGCCCTGCATGCTCCTCTCTGCTACGAGAGTACACCAAAATATCATCAATGAAGACTACTACAAAATGATCCAGGAAGTCGATGAAGATGTTGTTCATCAACTCCATAAAGACTGTTGGGGCATTCGTAAGCCCAAATGGCATCACTACAAACTCGTAGTGCCCATATCTGGTCTGAAAGGCTGTTTTGTGCACATCGTGCTCTCTCACCCTCAGCTGGTGATACCCTGAACGCAGGTCAATCCTGGAAAATACAGTCGCTCCCTGAAGTTGATCTAACAAGTCATCAATACGAGGCAATGGATACTTGTTCTTGATGGTCACCTTGTTCAGCTCTCTGTAATCAATACACGATCTCAACGATCCGTCTTTCTTCCGTACGAAGAGGACAGGTGCTCCCCATGGGGATACGCTTGGGAGGATGAAGCCCTTCTCAGCCAGCTCCTCAAGTTGCTTCTTCAGCTCCAACATCTCGCCAGGCGCCATCCTGTATGGGGCCATCGAGATCGGTCTCGTACCAGGCTAGAATCAATGCTAAAATCCACACTCCTCTGAGGCGGCAAAA